>JAKWJC010000080.1:0-45806 GCA_027704865.1 Solanum neorickii | reverse complement strand
CAAACAACAACAAAATTCACACAATGAAGACGTCAATGTAAGGTTTTTCTAAATTAAAATTAATCAAGAAACAGACATGAAGATCTATTTACCATAGTTTGTTTTAGGGCATTACATTCTCCCCCACTTGGAACAACACACACCCTCGAATGACAGTAAACTTTAAGACCATAAAGGACTCAATTAGAAAAACATAAAACATTGCAAACATGGTCAAAATATCCAAAATCAAAGCACAAATTCACACTTTCACATAGTTTGTAACATAAGCACATTAGCCAAAGCATTTGCAGTTTAAAGTCTTTTCTTATCCTTCACCTATAAAGGAACTACCTTCTCCAACATTAAATATCCTCATATACAACACTTTTACAAACATTGTTACTACAATTCAAGACAATGCAATTTCTTTCAAAAATTAAGATTTTTACAGTGAGCATCACTGTACACAAGAAACTTGTAAAACTTCACAAATTAATCTCATTTCAATTTATTCACATATGGAGGAACTACCTTCTCCATCATTAAAAATGCACGTAAACAAATTTCTAAAAAGTTGAAACCATTTTTCATGAAAATGTAATTTTCTTAAAATTTGAACATCTTTACAGTGACCTCAAAACTTCACAGAATGCACCTTTCAAGCAACTTCAGAAAGATGGCATGCCATGTGAGAGACAAGACCGTACTAACTTACTCCAAAGAGACTTGTCAAGTTACACTATGTGCAATGTTATAGAAGCCTCTCATACTACCAATCCCACTTAGTGACCCTTAAGGAATCTATATAACTAAGTACACTACATGCAATTCTACTTAACATACATTATGCAAAACATAGATTTAACTTACTTATTTAAGATTTTACCTTAAGTCATCTAACTTCATCTACAACACATGATAAGTCATACTATTATGCAATACTCTTAATCATTATAAAACTATTAAGGATTTGGTCTCATGTTTGAATAAGAACGAAAAGGAAAGCTGAGGATATCAACTACCTTCCTACTAAACTTATTCTCCCCGACTTAGGGTAAAGTCATCTTCAAGGTCTCATACTTCAATGAACAATTATACCTCTCACAAGGTAGGAACTCACACTATCCTTAACCCAAGCACATCAAGACTAAACATAAACTTTACATGTTAAGCATTACACTTTCCTCTGAGGATTCAAACCTAGACAAATTTTCCAAGCACCACCTCCCTCAATTCTAAGGCACCACTTAATTTAACCTGATGGAAAAAACTCTTTACTAGGTATTTATACCACATTTCCTCCTTAGAGTAAGCCTACACTACAACTCAACAAAATCACAAGAACAACTAAAAACATTAAACATACAAAAGGTTTGCATCTACTCCTATCAAATCTCCACATCCTCTCAATATTCAAAAATTTACACTTATAGACTTTCTACCATCATTGAACATAATCACAAGGCACCTCATTGTTCTCAAATGCACTTTATTCAATAGTTATAATTCTTACCATGCTTATAACTACCTCACCATATAAATTCTATAAAAAATAATTCGAACCTCATAAGTCACATATAGCCATAGATGGCTTCACATCAAAATTCTCAAACTAACCTTCACATCTATTCTTGTAGCCACAAAATGATCATAACATCAAAAATCACCTTTTATCTCCCTCAAACTTAGAAACATCTCCCTTTGCAAGAGATTAAACCTAGAAAAACATCGGAATAAGGAGAAGAAGAGAGAGAAATAATGTAGTTAAGTTCTATAGCACGATACAAGAGTAATGAAAAAATTTAAACTTTATCATCCTATAGCCACTTGTTTATGGATGTGTCTTGACTCACACCAATGACCATGATACCACTAGACATGGCTTGTGAGACTTTTTATACCATATACTATTTCAAATGACATTATGCTCTGATACCATGTCTTTCACAACCCGACATAACACCCAGGAAGATACAGAGAACCATTCATCCTTTGTGGTCTTGTACAAGCCCTTTAACTATCATACATTAGATAATATATGAAAAGTAGTGCGGAATTTATTATATTTAATGAATAAATTAATAAAAAAGAAATCTTTCATAAATACTTAAGAAATCCCATTTTCACAAGTCAACTTAAATACACGACATATTATCTAAGGGACACGACCCTTTATAGTAAAAGAAATACATAATAGGTCATTAAATAAAGAAACTAAGAAGAGGACTATTCCCTCGAATATGTTAGGACATACATTATCTTGAGAGAAACATTTGAAGATTTTCCTTCTAGTAGTCAACCATGCTTCCATAAACCTATACATATAGAGTATAGCAAGAGTGGGGTTATTACAAAACAATGTACTAAGTATGGCATATGAAAAAACATGCAAAAAGGGAGATTATAGTAATGACATATTTTTCTTTATAATTTAGTAAAAATGTAATAAATGTAGAAGTAAAACAATCTAAGGAACATTATTTAGAACTTAGATAACGATTTCCATAATTTTAGCAAAAGAAAGCCTTTTACATGCAAGACCCAAAAAATGAATTAGGTTAACTAGAGCCTAAAATGATTGTATTTATTTTATAAGGTCCTAAATATGTATAATATATGGGGTAGATTAATTAGCTAAAGTATTAGGGGTGTTGGAAGTCATACATCAAGGGACGACTAAGATGTTCAATGACTAAGTCACCTAAATGTCAAAAATGTAGTTATATGTGTTTAGATGTGTTTCATAGTGTTTTAACGTTATTAATAGTGTTATTATATCATATATATTGACTGTTTAATGTTTCAAAAAGTTTGGAGGTCAAACGTCCTAGAACGTCCAAGGCGTTCGAAAGATATGCCTTGAGTCGACTTTTGACATGTAATGAGTTTTGTCGAGTTTTACGTGTTCGTATTGGATGAAATTAAAGTAAGATGTGTTAAAATTATGATGATCGTATTTGCGTTGGGAACGTCTGGGAATTTATCTCCAAGGACCAATTAAGGGTCCTTAAGGAAAGACCCAAAAATCAGTGAGCATGGCAGTCCAAGGCCGACCCCAAACGACAGAGCGGTGGGCGGGCAGTCGTGGCTGTGACGCCCCATCAAAGGGTGTCACCGATGGGGACTTAACCATAGAATAGATTAATCTTGTCCAGCTACTGTTTCCATCGACGAAGTCCTATGACGGCACCTCGAGGTGGTGACGCCCCGTCAAGGGCAGGCATCGCATGACCTGCCTTCCTTCACAGGTGTTGTAGTCCACTTAGGCGTGAATTGGTTAATTAACCTCACTTATAAAATAAGTCATGGAAATTTATTTAGGGGTTATTTAGGTATTTCAATTAAGTATATAAAGGGTAATCACATGGAATACCTCATTCTTCAAAATCAAAAATCCAAAACACTTAGAAAATATCCCAAAACCTCCGCTGAAGTCCACCTTTAAGAGGCAGCATTGTGAGGGGATTTTGTATCTAAAATCTTCATCAATTTAAATAATTATAATCCTTTAGGTATGACTTTATATCCTTGAAACTCGTTTAATTAAGGAGCTCAATTCTCAACATGTTTTTCAAAGATTCCTTAATTGAATTGTCCAATTTCAAGATTCTACCATGGCTTCTTAGATAAATGATTTCTAAACATTGAGTTATGATGTAATTGATATATTATTGATTATTTCAATCTAAATTACTTATGAACCCATGAATTTTGATGAACACGATTTGTTTACTATAATGTGGGTTAGTTTATATTAAGCTAAGATTGATGAATTCTTATGTATTTTGTTATGGGATTTATAATGATATAAAAATTAGAGGCAATTGTTATCTAATTGATACTATATTGTTAAGCCTAGATTGAATTGATAGAGATTTCATTGGATTTTATGATTATTGCTTGAATTGTTGGTTATGGCTTTGGGTAAGGGCCTTGTGATGTTGAATTGGACAATTTAACATTGAATTGAAATCTGAATAAGGGAAGGAAGGTATGCTGCCTGGATTTATATAATTTCATATTAATTATATTTTGATTCTTGCAATTTAATTGGCCTTTTTGGCGTTACTTTATGCAATATTATGAGCATGGACTTATTGTCAAGTACTTGAAGTTATGTGGCTATTTGTGTAGTTTGATAATGTGAAGCATGACATTATCTATCAATATGTGAAGCTATATAGACATATACATATTCTTCTAGTTATGTTGCCTTAAGTGATCATGTTAGACTTTTTCTTGACATTACGAGAATAGTGTTAGGTTAAGTCTTGGTTATTCGTACTTGACTTTATGAGTCTATGTGGAGTATATTAATGATGTGAAGATAATATATAGGATGAGTTAAAGATGTTAGGTTGTTTTAGAGGTGTTTCTAGAATGACATATATTATGTGTTAAAAGTGAAGTATTTGATGTCTTGTCTTGATTGACTTGTATCTCTTTCTTGATATATGTCTAATTATGACTATGTGATTTCTTGGTTTAGGGTTTTAGAACTCTTAGTCTTTAATTTATGAATGACATGTGTCTTTAAATGATGTTATGAGAGTCTATAATGTGAAAAACTTGACTCAAGGGTAAAATTATGATTAATTGAAGTATAAGCCGTAATTTTATCCTTCAAAGTAAAGGAATGATGGACATAAGATTAGTTGGATGCAAAAGCATAATATTAATTCTATGGAAAGTCATCATGAGCTTCTTGTCGCCATTGTGAGGTATCCCTAGTGGACCTTCTTTGGTAGGGTAAATGTGATTGGGTTATGAACTTGTTATGGAACCCTTTTATGTGAACCTAATGGATGAATTACTCTATGAAAACGAAGGCTAGCACCGAGTGAGTATGGTAATGGAAGTAATTCTAGTTAAGTATGAGACTATAATACAAAGAAGCCCTTCATATTCCTTAACCATGTGCATATATGGGATATGTCCAAGTTCTAACATTAGCAAGTATAACAACTTCATCGGAGAAGGATAGAAATCCGGATTCCATGTCTTTCTATCATGGTCTATGTCGGTTATTGTATATTCTCATCATATAGAATGCTTATTAGCATTTGAGGAGTTCATAAAGTTTAGTTGGTGGTATGGGACGCTATCTAGACTATGTACAATAGATTTTGAAGGTGTAATGTGGAGTTACTAGGTATTGTGCAAGACCATTATTTAATTGTCCTTCATGTGATGTATGAGTCTTAATGAAAATGAACTAATGAACTAATGAATTATGTTAAGGAGTATGTAAATAAATGAGTACCTAATCAAATGTGACTTACGGATTTCTTTGCTAAAGTGTGAAGAGGACATAAGGGATGATCTCTTCATGTCATATATTTGGAAGTCTTGAGTATGACTCTAGTTTGGGATGTTTGTTGATATTTTGGACATGATATAAGCCTTAGGTAGTCATAAGGACAATTTAGGTAATATTGAAGAGGTCATTATGGACGTTATCTTCTTGATTTACTTAAGTAGGTATTTTTATACCCCTTGGGGATAAAATGTCATATAATCTATGTGTTGGTAATTTATGTGAGCATGATTCATTTTAAGGGATTCTATCTGATCTCTTAAGTTTTTTTAAGGGATTGTCTGGGTGGCTTCACGACTCACTCAAGAGAGACATAGAGTTCACGTTTAGTAGAAGAATTTTACCTTGATGTTTATCATTGATTTGTAAGTATGTGTGTGACACATTATAAGTCATCATAAGGGTCGTTTAGGGACATCTAAAAAGGGTGTATGGGAGGTCTCTCTTTGTGTGACTTATGTGAATCTTAGGACGACTTTAAGTGAGGAAATTACATGTTAGAAGTATCTTATGTGTTTCTAAATTCATTTATGATGTTATTATGATTATAATATGTTTTTCAAATAAAAAGATGCATATTTCAAATAAATTGTGTTATCATGATATTTATGCACATTGTCATACATAATACATGTGATTGTACTAAATCCATGCTTTTATCTATCTATATAGTTCTTGGTAAGTGAGGAGTTTTGAGATGTGAAGACTTGGACTTAGAAGATCGTTGAAGACAAATTGAAGTATGTCCACACTTGACTCGAGGGCATATATGTCTTTTATGTTTCAAAGTATTGTAATATACTATATATTTCTATTTTAATATTTTGAAGTATGGGTTCTGTACCGTGTATTCATGTGTCTTATGATTATGAGATTGAAACTTAGTATTTCCTATTTCTTTTATATGGAAGAGATTTTGAAGACTATACTTTTTTTGTGAAAACTTTTAATTGCGCACTACTTTTCACTATGTATATGCTATAAATGATATGGAATAGGAATGTGTAAGAACTCCGAGAGTTCGACGATGCCGGTTACAATCCATGATTTTACCCTAACTCTAGGGTATAGTTTCGGGTTGTGACAAGCAGGGAATCACAGCATAGGATGGTGAAAGTAGTATTAATAACCAAGAAGTCTCATCAATTAATGTTTAGTAGAGTCTTGACCATCGGTTTGAGTCGCGATGCATCTATGGGAGAAAGGCTTTAGGACGATAGAGTTTCCCTTCTTTTCTACTCATATGTCATGCGGTAGAGTAAATGTATATGATTATCCTTCTTACGAGTTTCCTAATGTTTTGTAGGAGATGAATACTAGAAGGATGACTGTTAGAAGGTCTGAACAGGAGAGTGTGAATAAGAAGGTTCCCCTTAAAGTTTAGCATGTTGAGAAAGTTACTCAAGGCGTGCAAGTAGTTCAAGGTGCTCAATATGCCCAAGTGCCTCCGCAAGGTGATCTTATTAATAATGTGGAAGGACATATGGAACTTTCGTAGATGTCTAATATGGAGATTAGAGAAGATTTGATTGCTATAGCCCGAGCCGTGACTATGCAATATAATTTGAATATGATGCCTAGGGTTGTGGGAGCACTATGAAATATTGGTTGAGAGATTTTGTGAGAATTAATCCTCCTGTCTTTCTAGGCTCTATGGTAAATGAGGATCCCCAAGAGTTTCTTGATGGAGTGTACAAAGTTTTAAGTGCTATAGGAGTTACATCTAGGGAGAAGGTGGAGTTGGCTTCGTAACAATTGAGAGATGTTTCTCAAATTTGGTACACTCAGTGGAAAGATAATAGGCTGGAGAGATCGGGTCCTATTGAATGGGATGAATTTAAGGAATCTTTTCTTGGTATGCACTTTCCCCGAGATAGGAGAGAAATTAAGGTGGAGGAGTTTATCAATCTCAAGCAACGCTATATTAGTGTTGCGGAGTACTCTTTGAAATTCTCAACATTGTCTAAGTATGCCCCTTCCTTTGTGCCCAATCCAAGAGATTAAATGAGTCATTTTGTGACGGGGGTAGCCGACTTAGTGGTGGAAGAAAGTCGTACCGCTACGCTGCATGATTATATCACCCTAGCTACACTCATGGATTATGCACAATCAATTGAATAGTCTAAACAAAGAATTGCTAGAAGTTTGAAAAGGGGTGGTGCTATTGATCAAGAGAAAACTAGGTTTAATAAAAAGGTTAAATCTCAACGAGAATCTAGGAGTTCTAAGTTCAAGGTTTAGAAAGGAGGCGGTTCCAAAGATGGAAAGCATACTTGTGCAAATTGTGGCAAGAAACATTATTGTGAGTGTTTATTGAGTACCGGGAGTTTCTTTAGTGGTGGTAAAGATGGGCACAAAATGATAGATTGTCCTATGATTGCTTCTAGATGAAGAGAGGGTAAGAGAGTTGGTCCTACTGTTCCAAAGGATGATGCTTTGACTAAAAGGAGTTTTTATGAACTCCGTTCTACTGTGAAGAAGCCGGATGAGAAGTATAGTGATGATTATGTTTGTAATTTTGCTTTTTTTGTTAAGATATGACTTCCATCTAAGTGGGGGAGTATGGTTTGTGGATAGGATAAAAGTCCTTGAATTGTTTCTTGTGCATGATTTTTAGGAGTTTGGTAGAAATTTAATTTCATTAACTTCTTGCATTTTGAGTTTTATGAAGACATGATTATGTTGTAAAATATGTTTATATGGTTTTCCTTTGCATATTAGCATTTTTCTATCATGAATTGCTTAAGTGTGGATTTTTGAGAAAGAATTTCTTAATAAAGTCACTGTTTCCTTAAAAATACTGCATGCTGCCATATTTTTGAGAAAATGACTTATTGATTCTTTTGCCTAAAAATATTATAACATGGTTATAACTAATGTATATGAGTAGGGTATTGAGTATAAAATGAGTTAATACTATTTGGAATGAAGAATGTGAGTTTTGTAGCATAATGAGTTATAGAACTTTTTTCGAGTTTCTATTTGTGTTGTGAATCTCTTGACTATGTTAAGTTTTTGTTTTCTTCTTTCTTATGTCTTGTATTTAATGGATATTAGATTTTATTGAGTTTCTAATCTTGAATGTGTTCGGAGTGTGGCAAGTATAATTCGAGGACGAATCTTGTCCAGGTGGGGGAGATTATATGAAACAAAAAATGACCTAGGTTAACTATATCCAAAAATGTTGGTGTTGATGTTCTAAGCTCCTAAATATGTCTAATATATTGTGTAGATTCAGTAGCTAAAGTTTTAGAGGTGTTTGAAGTCAAACGTCAAGGGACAACTAAGACGTTCGACTGCTTAGTAACCTAAATGTCTAAAATATTGTTCTATGTGTTTATGTGTGTTTCATGGTGTTTAATATAGCATGTATAGTCATTCTTTAATGTTTTTATAAGTTTGGAGGTCAAACGACCAAGAACGTCCAAGGGGTTCGAAATATATGCCTTGAGTCAACCTTGTTAATCTAAGCGAGTTTCATCGAGTTTTTCGTGTGCGTTTTGGATGATATTCATGTGAGAGGTGTTAAAATTATATAAGATCGTATTTGGGTTGTAAACTTCCAGGAATTTGTCCCCGGAGACCATATAAGTGTCCTTAATAAAGAACCCAAAATTAGTGTACAAGATAGTCCCAGGCAGACCCCAAACGATGGAGCGGCCCACGGCCATTCGTGGCTGTGACGCCCCGTCAAAGGGTGCCGTCGATGGGGAGTTAACCATAGAAGATAAGAAGTTTAGACAGATATTGTTGCCACCGACGAAGACTTGTGACGGCCCGTCTAGGTGGTGATGCCCCATCAAGGCCAGGCATCACATGACCTGCCTTCCTGCGCAGGTGTTGCTGTCCACTTAGGGGTGAATTGGTAAATTCACCCCAGTTTGAAAATAATTCATGGACGGATATTTTAGGGTTATTAGGATATTTTAATTAAGTATATAAAGGGTAATCACCTGTAAGACCTCATTCATCAAAATTATAAACCCAAAAACACTTAGAAAATATCCCAAAACCTCCATTAAAGTCCTGCTTCAAGAGGCAGCTTGGTGAGAATTTTTTTTTTCTAATTTCTTTAGAAAAGTTAAGAATTATCATCCTTGAGGTATCGCTTTTGATCCTTGAGATTCGTTTCATGAAGGAGCCCAATTCTCAACATGTTTTTCAAAGTTTTCTCAAGTGAAATGTCCAATTTAATCATTCTACCATGGATTCTTGCATAAATTATTTCTAAACATTGAATTATGATCTAATTAATATTGTATTGATTATTTCAATCTAAATTAACTATTGACCCATGAATTTGGATGAACCCTAGTTTTTGACAATAATGTGGGTTACTCAATATTAAGGTTTGATTGATGAATTGTTATGTAGTTTCTTATAGGCTTTCTAATGATATAAGAATTATATTCAATTGTTATATAATTGGTCCTATATTGTTAAAAATAGATTGAATTGATAGTAATTTCAATGAATTTTAGGATTATTGCTTAAATTGTTGATTATGGCCTTGGTTAAGGGCCTTGTGATGTTGAATTGGATGATTTAGCATTAAATTGAAGTGTGAATAAGGGAAGGAAGATATGCCGCCCAGATTTCTTCAATTTGATATTAATTATACTTCGATTCTATTGTGATTGGTATGGTCTTACTTGCAATTGACGTGGCCTTCTCAGCGTTACTTTATCCAATATTATGAGCATGGCCTTACTGACAACTACTTGAAGTCAAATTGTAATATTTATAGTTTGATTATGTGAATCATGACATTGTCTATCTATATTTGAATTTATATAGTCATAAGTATTCATCTTGTTAGGTTGCCTTAAGTAATCTTGTTAGACTTTGACTTGACATTATGAGTATAGTGTTGGATTAAGTCTTAAGTATTCCTACTTGACTTTATGAGTCTATGTGGACTATGTTAATGTTTTTAAGATGATATATAGGATTACTTGAAGATTTTAGGTTATTTTATAGGTGCTCCGAGAATGACTAATATTATGTGTTAAAAGTGAAGTATGTGATGTCATGTCTTGATTGACTTGTATCTCTTTCTTGATGTATATATATAATTATGAATATGTGATGTCTTTATTTAGGGTGTTAGAACTCTTATTCTTTAATGTATGAATGACATGTGACTTTATATGAGAGTCTATTATGTGAAAACCTTGACTTAAAGGTAAGGTTAAGATTGATTGAAGTGTAAGTCGTAATGGTATCCTTCAAAGTAAAGGAATGATGGACTTAAGGTTTGTTTTTGGGCACTGTATCATATTAATCCTTAGGAAAAATATCATGATCTTCTTCTCGCCATTGTGAGGAAGCCCTAGTGGACCTTCATTGGTAGGGTAAACGTGATTGGGTTATGAACTTTTTATTGAACCCTTTTAGGTGAAACTAATGTAAGAATTAGTTTATGAGAAAGAAGGATAGAACCGAGTGAGTATGGTAAGGGAAGTAGTTCTAGTTAAGTATTAGACTATAATACAAATAAGCCTTTCATATTCCTTAACCATTTTTCTACATGGGATGCGTGGAAGTTCTTCCATTGACAAGTAGAACAACCTCATTGGAGAAGGATGAACTCCGTATTCCATGTGTTGATATCATGGTCTATGTCGGTTATTGCTTATTCTCATCATATGGCATACCTATTAGCAATTGAGGAGTTTAGGAAGTTTAGGTGGTGGTATGGGATGCTAACTAGATATTGTACAATAGATTTTGAAGGTGTTATATGGAGTTCCTAGGTCTTGTCCAAGACAATTATTTTAATGTCCTTCCTGTGATGTATGAGTCTTAATCATCTAATAAGTTATGTTAAGGAGTATGTCAATAAATGAGTACGTAACTTAAAGTGAATTAAGGATTTTTAGGTAAACTGTAAAGTGGGTGTAAGGGATGATCTCTTCCTGTCTTATCTTTTGAAGTCTTGAGTATGACTCTAGGTAGGGAAGTTTGTTGATTTTGAGGACATGATATAAGCATTAGGTAGTCATAAAGACCATTTAGGTTATCTTGACGAGGTCACTATGGATGTTATCTTGTTGATTTACTTAAGTAGGTCTTCTGATAGCCTTTGGGAAGAGAATGTCATATCATCTATGTGTTGGTGGTTTATGTGAGCATGATTCCATCATAGGGAGTCCATTGGATCTCTTAAGAGTGTGGGTAAGGGATTGTATGGGCGGTGGCTTCACAACTCACTCAAGTGAGATCTGAGTTCACTTTGGTAGAAGAATCTTACTTTGATGTTTATCATTGATTTGTAAGTATGCGTGTGACTCATTATAGATAATCTGAAGTGTCATGTAGGCACATCTAGAGAGGGTGTATGGGCAGTCTTTATTTGTGTGACTTAAGTTAATATTCGAATGAATTTAAGCAAGGTAATTAAATGATAGAAGTATCTTATGTGTTTCTAAATTGATTTATGATGTTATTATAAATATAATATTATTTTTAAATAAAAAGATGCATATTTCTAGTAAAGTCTGTTTTCAAGATTTTTATGCATAAAGTCATACTTAGTACATGTGGTTGGACAAACTCCATGCTTTTATCTCTCTATATAGGTCATGGTAGGTGAGGAGCTTCGATAAGTGAAGACTTGGAATTATAAGATCGTTCAAGAGAAGTTGAAGCAAGTCCTCACATGACTCGAGGGTATATATATGTTTAATGTTTTCATTCAAAGTATTGTAATAGACTAAGTATTTCTATATTCGTATTTTGAAGTATGGGCCGTGTTCCAAGTATTATTGTGTCTTAAGATGATGAGATTGAGACTTAAGTATTTCCTATTACTTTTATATGAATGTGATTTTGAAGACTATACTATGTTTTGTGAAAAGTTTTAATTCCGCACTATTTTTCAGTATGTATATGCAATGAGTAATATGAAAGAGGCTTGTCTAAGAACTTCGAGAGTTCGACGACGCCGGTTACAGTCCATGATTGTACCCTAGCTTCAAGAGTATTGTGTCAGGTTGTGACATTATAGTAACTTTCCAATCTTTAAAGTTAACTAGTATAATCTTACATTGAACTATTATGACTCAAAAGTAGTGAATTTCCAAGGTATTGCCAATGAGGAAGTGAACTCATTTCATTCGGAGTTTCCCCTATTAAGGGTATATAAACACTCACTGGGTAAGACAAGAAGTAAGTACGTAGAGGCCTCCTTCAATGCACACCAAAGCGATCCTCAAGACTACCTCCTTTTTGGCGTACTCACTTCTTGAGAACAAGCCCCCACTCAATGACAAGATGACAAAAGAACACCCAAACAACACACCAACACTTCCCTTTCAAAATGCCTACTTAGTGCAATGAGTAGATGGTGTCTCATATATCCACCTACCCTAAGTAGTAAAGTCTTTTATAGGCTTTTCACAAAGACTCCCCTTTTTGAATGTCCTACCTAGTGAAATGGATAGATTGAATCCCATGCCACCACCTACCCTAAGTAGTACGTTCTTTTTGGAGACATCGTTCATTCAATTCATACAAGACTTGCCAAGACTCCCTTTTCGGAAGTCCTACATAGTGCAATGGATAAATATCATCTCAGTCCACTACCTAGCTTAAGTAACACACTCTTTGAGAAGCCTTAGCACATCAATTACTTTTATGGGAGGTTAGCTTAACATACATAGACAATGAGAGATAGACGTGGAATCTCGATAGTATTCCATATAGGATGAGGGATCATCACTTGCCTAGAGTAAGGTCATTCTCTTAGCTTTAACATGGCATGCCAAATAGTTACACCTATGCAGGCGCACAATTAAGGGATAAGGAGATTGCTACTAAGTAACTCATTATGTACTAACGTGGAGTACTCATCTTTAGAGGTACATTAATATACAACATCTCAACCCATGAAGTGTTACCACCTCTTCTTCATATCCTCTCGGTGCTATGCATAACTTCGCACGGATTCTCAAAATTATAATCTATAGGTTCAGTATAACCAGTGAACACCACATCTCAACTCACGAAGGGCATTCATCATAGACCTATGTTAGAAAGCTTTTAGGATGTAGTTAGGATGCTACAAAACAGTCATCTCAACTCACAAAGATTTTTCACCCCAAAACTCCCCTTTTGACTTAACTTATATTCATTTATTTATTCAAATGTGAGTGTGTGTAAATGTGAGAACACGTTCAAATTAACATCATTTCATTTTCATTTCATTCTACACATGCTTAGATTTGCTTTAAGGATATCACACACTTTAACATGCGTCACATAATAATAAAAGTTTTTTAGATATAATATTAAGCATACTTCTCATAACAAGATTCATAAACAAGTTAAAAAGAATAACATCATTTATCTCTTTCTTCATTTATTATGCCTTCATGGACTCATTCACAATACACAAGTAACTATGCATTCAAACATTTCAAGTAAACATCACCATCAAGAAGTTGGACCATACCACTAAAGAGCATATCATAACTAAAGCTAAAAAATATAACCAACTTACCCTTTTTTCCCTAGATTCCATGACCTATAACATTTTACTCAACAATTCATCATAAATTATCCCTTAGAGCAGTAGCTAAAAAACAATATCAACCATCAGTAACAAAAGCTCAAAGACTAACATTTCATGCTCACTTAACCCATTTCTTTAGACAAAATTTGATGAAAATATTTATCATGATTTAATTGAAGTTTTAGCATTAATATCATCAACTAACCATAGAAACATCATTTTTTAACAATTCAAACCGTTTTCATGCAAGACTCATATTTATAGTCAAAGTTAGAATAAGTAACGGGTTGAAAACTCTTTTTGAAATCTTTTAGAAATGGTCTCCTTGAATGGGAGGGAGATAAAAGATGTATACCATTTCTCACATATAAGAAACCCCAATAATTCTTTATGAATAAACGACCACAAAAATCCCTCCTAGTTCCTTCATGACTTCTAGCTTTAATGGTGACTTGAGAGAATCTTTTAAGATGGAGGGGTTTTGGGTTTTAGGAAATGAGGTTTAAAATTAAGTCATAGGGTTTGAAAAATCCTAATATACCTAATAAACCCTTAAATAAACGTCCATGGATCATAAAATACTCGGGGTGCATTTACCAAACAACCCAAGACTTGGAAGGAAATTATAGAATTTGGCAGGCTTAAACTGACGGTTGTAAACAAACGGACCGTCTGTCTATCAACGGTCTGTTGGTAGGCCTCATGGTTTCCTACTTAGATCCATTTAGATACTGGATAACCTACACCTCAGGTACAATCAACATACCAAGACAACATGCGGTTGGTTGACCTACTGGTCGTCGTTTGGTCTCGTTGGGTGGACACTTCCTAGGCAGTTTTGGGTCTATGTCTTAGGCCCTTCTATATGGACCCTTCTGCGTCCTAGGTGGCGTTTTATCCGTACTTTAAACAACTAAACTAATTCATCTATGTATTAGGAACATCCCACATAAATTTCAAACGAAACAAACAAGTAAAACTCACTCAAACACATGAGAACACATAAACACTATCTAAGGCACAACTTCCGAACGTCATGGACATTCTGGAACGTTTGACCACCAAAATTTACCAAAAATATTACACTTCCTATAAACATCCATTTAACTCATTATAACATAAAATTAAATCAAGAAACAATCATGAAACTGAAGTTCACCATAGTTTTAGGGCATTACACATGATTTTTGGTAGTCTTTTATCTTTGGTTTCCTTGTGTTGATATCGATGTTTAGATACTTCCCTAAGATATGTATTATGATGAATTATTTTAGAAATTATTATAGCTAGGATAAAGGTTATGTTGGTTATGTTGCTTAACTTTATTTATGAAATGCTCTTGAGTGGTAGGGTCCACATTTTTGTGGCGGTATTTACTTGATGAATTATGATATACTTGTTATTGATTCTAAGTGTGTCTTTGAATGACTAATGTGTGAAAATATGTGATACTAAAGATGATTATTTTAATATGTATTATGATGCTTGAATTTGTATGTTTTGCTTAGATTATGCCTAAATAGAGTAAGTGTATATGTTGAGAAAAATAAAGTGTATAATGCGATGAAGCAATGTTTAAGAATGTATAGAATTGAATGTAAGTTTAATGATTCTCATATGCAAGGTATGTTACATGTACACACATTCACACATCAATGAATGAATAAGGATAAGTTAGGTAAAAAGGGGAGTCTTGGGTTGAACACTCTTCATAGTTGAGATGAAGTGTTCAATAGCAACCTCACGACATCCCAGGAGCTTTATAAGACAGTTCAGAGGATGGATTCCCTTCATGAGTTAAGATGTGATGTCCACTAGCTATCCTTAACCTATGGCTATGTTGAGACTCCTTGGGGAATTATGCTTAGCACCGAGAGGATATAAATAAGGGGCATTTATACTTCTTGAGTTTAGATGTTCTATTCCAATTTACCTCTTGATATGATTACTCCTCATTACTTGAGAATGAGTAACTTAGTAGAGATCTCCTTATCCCATAACTATGCACCTACATAGGTGTAACTATTGGGAAAGCCATGTAAAAGCTAAAATAATGACCCTACCCTAGTGAAGTGGGGAACCCTTCCCCCATAATGGTAGAATTTTGGATTCCATGTCTAGCTCTCATGGCCTATGTCGGTCAAAGCTATTCCCCTACTACTTAGGGTAGGTGGTGGAATGGGATGCTATCTATCCATTGCATCAGTTTGGCATTCCGTAAGGGGAGTCTTGGTGTGTCTTGTATGAATTTAATGAGCTAAGTGTTTTAAAAAGGGTGTACTACTTTGGGTAGGTGGTGAATGGGACGCCATCTATTCGTTGCACTAAGTAGGAATTCTGAAAAGGAAGTCTTAGTGTGTCTAATTTGATGTTTTGAGTGTTTTTCTAATGTCTTGTTATCGCATGGTGTCTCTTTCTTCCGAGTGGAGTAAGCCCATAATAAGTAGTCTTATGGATATCTTAGGTGTGTGTTGAAGGAGTTTATGGGTGTTTCCTTCATGTCATACTTTGTAGAGTCTTAGAATAATCTTCTTAGGGAAACTCGTATGGAAATGAGTTCACTTTCTTTTGGCTTGGCATTGAGGGTTCAGAGTGTCTTGATAGGAATGTAGGTGTTTGATCCAAGGGAAACCTTAAGGGGCACTAAGTGGATGTAGTAGTATGGGATGATACTCTTTTATTGCACTTAGTGTAACTTATAAGTTCCATTGTAGTAGAGCACCTAGATGAAGTTCTTAATGTATGAATGATCATCTTTTTTCTAATTAATAATGTGTAAACTTGTTGCAACGCCATAAGACAAACTAAAGTGAATTATAGCTCTGTGATGGTTTATAGAGTTAATTTTAAGTTAAAATGAGTTATATTAGTGTCATTTGTCAGTGTGTGAAGTTTTGAGACTTAACGTACAAGAACGTCCATGATGTTCGGAAGATATGTCTTAGAAAGTGTTCATGTGTCTTGGTGTGTTTGTGTGAGTTTTACGTGTTCATTTTCCTTGAAATCGGTGTGAGATGTTTCTGAGACATAGACGACAATATTAAAGGGTTTAACGTCCAGGTATGACCACACATAGGACCTACTAGGGGCCCTATAAGAGGACCCACCTCTTGGCAAGAAGTTGCCTAACACTTACCAAACGACGACCAAATGAACGGTCCGTTGGTCAACCAACGTCCATCAACCTTAGGGCGTCGATAGGACCTGCAAGGCAGAACATCCTGCTGTTGAATAAGGCTAATCCCCAACAACCGATACCCCACCAACATGTCATTGGTTGACAATCAGTCTATTGGTTGGTCCGTGTGTGAGACAGCCCCTAAAGTTGCCTATTCCCTGTAATGACTTGGGGTGTTTGGTAAATTAACCGCAAGTCTTTTATGACCCTTGAGTGATATTTAGGGCGTTTTAGGTTTATTAAAGTGTTTTAAACCCTAAGACCTAATTTTATACTTCCTTTCCTAAAACCCAAACCCCACTCCCTTAGAACTCTCTCTCAAATTCCGTAGAATCTAGAAATCAAGAAGGATCTAGGAGGTCTATTGGTGGTCAAGTTCGTCATAAAATATACATGGGTATATCTTATATAAGGCATGATATCCATCATGGAACCCTATTCCATTCAAGGAGTCACTTCTAATGGACTTTCCAAAACGGTTTGCATCCTTAGTTTATTCTATCATCAATGTAAATATGGGTCATACATGAAACGTTTCTAATGATTCTAAAAAAGGGAGTTTTGGGGTGAACACACTTCGTGAGTTGAGATTAAGTGTTTAGTATAAACCAAACTACATCCTATAAGATTTTTAAGATAGGTCAGAGGATGAATGCCCTTCATGAGTTGAGTGTCTGGCCCTGATCAGACATCCATGCAGGGATCCATAACAGCTGCATGTTATACCCCTTGAACATGAGGTGCTACTGCAGAAAACACTGGAGGTGTCTGTCCCTGATCATATAACCCGCTAAGATAAGTAAGAGCGTGATTAATCAATTCTGGGGTAGGCTGGGGTGGTACTTCCTTATCCTGAACTTGCTCATTTTCCCCTTCCTCACCCTCTCTCATTACCTCATCACTCGGTCGAGGAGTCACTAATCTATTCCTAGCTGGACCTGGCGTTTGTCCTCTGCCTCTAGTGGGCGTCCTCCTGCGACCTCTACCACGGCCTCTTGCCACTGCTCCTCCTCGAGTTATAGCCCCAATGGTTAGCTCAGACGCACCCTGTCTTTCCGGTGTTGGTGTTGGCACAGTTGTTGCTCTTGTTCTAACCATCTGCGAAATAGAGTGAGGATGTCAGATACCAACTTGTATCACCTGGATACCAATTGGATCCAAGTAATAGCATGAATGAATTAAAGAATGGAGTTTTCCTAAAGTCCTATAGCCTCTCGAAGAAAAGTAAAGGCGTCCCCATACCGTTCCTCAAGACTCTACTAGCCTTGTCCTTGTGTGATGAGACCAACGAACCTAACGCTCTGATACCATGTTTGTCACGACCCAAAACGAGTCGTGAGTGGCACCCATACTTAACCTACTAGGTGAGAGAACCAACAATCTAAACTCCAACATATACCAATAGTTCAACTGTGAATAACAAAAATAATGCGGAAGATACAAACTTATTAATGTATCCAATTAAATAGGCTTCTAAAGTTTAACACTTATTATCCACAAAATCTGGAAGTCATCACATCAAGAACATCTATCCTCAAATTACCAAGTCTAAAATTATTTAAGAAACCAAAAAAAGCAAAAAGATTGTCCATGTCCGAAATTCAAAGATCTCAAGACGTGAATGAGAGAATCCAGCAAGAGCTAGAAATAATAGCTCACCCTGAACTCTGATGTCTTGGAGACTGACTAGAGCTGAGGGAGATTCGATGTCGATGGTACACTTGCTGCACTCCACAAAAGAACAAAGAAGAAAATACAAGTAGGGGTCAGTACAAGGAACACGTACAGAGTAGGTATGATCCGTCAATTCAAAATAGAAATCAATATTTAATGAATAATAATATAAAATCAACTACAATACTTAACATGTGGCAAGCAACATACACATGAACAATTGACAACAACAACACTATACTAGGTCAACCATCAATCACAACATCAAGCAGACGTATGAGGACTCATGCCTCCACACCATACTCATTTGGAAAATAGGTTCCTTGAGATTAAGTATATTAAGTTACTTCAAGATTCCTTGTCTTTAATGTTAATGTGTCGGAACGTGACACTCCGATCACATAATACCGTGTCGGAACATTACACTCTGATCCCGTAATACTATGTCGGAACGTGACAATCCGATCCAATTATCTCATTATTTAAAATCAGCAAGTCTTCTTTATTCACGGCATCACTTTAATAGATAGGGTTCAAGATTAGAATTTCAACACTCTCATAATTTTAGGCCAACCACAAACCACACAATCAAGTACAAATGAGACTTTACAATATCACTCAATACATATCAATCGCTATTTAGAGTTTATCTATCAAATAGAAATAAACCATACCTAGCTCCACCGAAGAACCAAGTCAAGCAACTACTTCTCCAACACTTTCTTTTCCTTATTGCTTCTGAACCCTTCTGATCTATCAAGTATATATCACACAAGGTGTAAGTTCTCAAGGCCATAAAAAATCTAATTATTCTGTGTCTAGTCTATACCCATCAATTCACCTAATCCTTTAATCACTTTCTTAAAGTTTAAACATAAGGATAAGTCTTAGTTCTTCCAATTAGCATAATTTTATGGCATAATGCCCAAGTACCCCCTCAACCTATGTCCGATATCTCAGAGACACACTTATACTATACTAAGGTCCTATTACCCCCCTGAAGTTATTTTATAGTAACTTTTTACTCCTTTTTAGCTTACATGGCACTATCTTGTGGGCCCAACGATGGTTGACTTTTTTTTTCAAACTAGTGCCACGTAGGCTAAAAGGGGTAGAAAATTACATATAAAATAAGTTCAGGAGGGTAATAGGACCTTACTATAGTATAAGTGTGTCTCTGGGATTTCAGACATAGGTTGAGGGGGTACTTGGGTATTTTCCCTAATTTTATTAAATTTAAGTAATTGAATACACCTTATGTTTACCTATAACAATATATCAAACTTAATCATAATAGAATAACAAAATTATAATATTTTTTTAAAAAATGAAAGCCACTGGTTACGAAACTAGTGGCAACAAACGCTCGACCATATGTACACTTTATATCACAATTGTTAATATCAATACTAACATGCGTGCCTCAATCATTTGGTAATCATTACCAATGATTGCCGGCAGAAAGTTATTAGATTAACATATAGCCAAAATGTATATAATACTTTGCAAAAAAGAACATTTTCAACCGCAATCTCTTTTCAACCAACCAATAAGAACTAATGTATATATAATAATAAAAAAAAATTGATTCTCTCAGTACCGATATCAAACCCAACATGTGCAATAGTAGACACCCTACTAATATTAATATATGAGAGCATAAAAATTACCTCGATGCTGTTCTTTCCAAGTATAGCCGCAAATATTGTTTTCTCCTCAATTTTCCTTTTTTCTCTAATTTATTTATTACACTAATTCTTATATAACCAATTATAAAAAGTATTAAAAGTGACCCACTATTTAATTTAGTATTATTTTCTTAACCACTAACTAAATAAATTAGTAAAACTACCACACTAATTTCATAATTATAATTATGAATAGTCCAAAACACCAACTTAAATCTATCGGAAAGAATTTTCTAACATAAAAAGTTCTAGTGCTCAAAACGACCGAAAATGGTCATTACAAAATAGTATTTCTTTGTGCTATTATAGATTTTTCACAAATTTCTGCAAATATATTACAATTTAGACTATTTTGTCTATGTCTTAATTCTTTTCTTTTTGCCATAATTATTTTATTATGTTCTTTTTTATATTCGTCATTCATCGAATTTTTAAATATTTAATATATTTATATTCTAATTTAGAAAAAATATCTATCATTTCTTCTAATCCTTTATTGTTGGTTTTTGTATTATTAAGTTCTTTATATTCTGGATATAATTTGTTTGATTTTCTTTTTATTTTTCTTCATGATGGACGTGGAAGAGAATTGACAACACTCAAGAGCAGATAGAAAATATACTGAAACCCAATATAAAGATCAATATCTACAAAAATATAGTATGTTCAGAATCAGTTCAAGATCCCTTAGGTAGCAAATGTTAGGATTGAATAGCTTAGACCAAAGGAGTTGAAACAAAAACATTATCCACAAGCTCCATCATTTTATAAGTTACTCATATTTCTATTTTTACTATTTCGTGGTATATATACAATTCAAGTATCGGTTATTGCATCCTCATCAGAAAGATTTAATAGCCTTTTGGTCGCTGCAACTAGAGATGTTAATGTTTTCTTTGTGAACCTTGTCATGTATTCTCTGACTGTTTCTTCTTGATGTTGTTTTTCATATAATGACTTCTAAAACCAACATGCCCAATTTTACTCACACTTTCTTTGTAACTCATTAACTCATTTTCATAAATAATTCAATCATAAATATTATCGACAACCAAAAACCCAACTTCAATATTTCATATCATTATTCCCCATCCAACAACTATAAATTAGACATACTTATTAGACTTTTTATGGGAAGGAAAAGTAGAAAAAAGAGTAATGGACTTCTTTAAGATTGTCAGAAATAACAGCATCGAAAGAAAAAGACAGACTAAGTATCAACAACTTGGGTTTACAACACAAGAGTTTATTATTCAAGTACAGAAGTTTCAACAATGATCAAGAATGTACAAGGTGGTTATGAAGATGAATTGTTGTATTGAAGATTAATGGTGCACTAATATAGTCACAGACTCACATGACCACATTGGATTACACTCTATTGACAGCTATTGGCGGAGCTGAGAATATGGGAAAGTGAAAGATCTGGAAAAGAAAAACAAGATAATGGCAGTATGGTGGATAGAGAATACCCCTTTGAAAAAATTATTTTCAGATTTATACGTTAAGGAGACTACAATTGCAGGGTGAAAAAGTGAAATGGATGGATCATATTTAGAAGATATCTCAAGGTTCTAGGAGTGTATAGATTGCCCCAAATTTTTGGAAATTTCTTTGAATGATAAGATCTTTTTTTGTACATAATTTAAAGGGAGTGAAAATGGAATACATAAAAGTGAAGCCATTGGACATAGTGCTATCAAACACACTCTTAATCTCTGAAGCAAGGCTCAAAATGTGTTGAGCGCATCCCCGTCAATTATATGAACTTCGGTGTAGTTACAAAGGTTTAAGGCACACTTTTCCTTGCTAATGAGCCTCTTCTAAAGGTTCAACACTAAATAATTGATATTTCACTTTGTCGTAAACTTTTTTCAATTTCATTGTCCATTTTTATGTCATTCATGCTTATAATTATTAGTTTTATACTAAACACACACACAGGCATATATATATATGTGTGTGTGTGTGTGTGTGTGTGTGTGTGTGTGTGTGTGTGTGCGTGGCTTTCTTCTCTTTTTGTTATTTTTAATGAAACCCCCTATGGATCTTAGAGCTTTTTGCTTTTGATAATACTAATTTGAAATAGTTTAGAAGAATACAGGAGCTATACTTTGAACCTGATGAACTGGTTAGATAAATAACACAACTTTCCTATTTAGTTACAACCTCCTAATATATACAGACTACATACTTGATTTCTCGGTTATCCAAAATCAAAAGATGACAGACATCAGCTCTGGAATAGGTTCTCAAATTTATTACTCCCCTAAATGGGATACTTAGGTTAGATAGTACATATGGCATATCTTTACTAATACAATCTGCAGAAGAGGGGTTTCATCATGGGTAGAAGAAGAAGAAGAAGCATTAGCTCCGCAGCCACAACATTTCATTTTATTAATTTGAAGGTGATATCTAATGAGTAATGCACTATACCTCATACTGAAGAAGATAACTCTACACAGTACTTGAAAAAGACATCATTTTACCAGCACCAGCTATTTCTATTGCAATCTAGATAATAAAGGGAGAACAACTATGGAAGAATAGTCAATATTGTAGTTCGGTTCCTAAAATTAAGAGGCAAAAATGTCAGCACTATCAAATTGAGTTTACTTAATGATACATAATGTATCAAAATTCCTTAATTCTTAAATCAGTAGATGCTGCAATAACCACCATGAAAATAGAACCTAAACTTTCAAAATCGTAAAAACTTATGAACAAGTATTACTCTAAATTCTAATAACGACGGTACTCCTCTTCAGGTGACTTGTTCTTGTCATATAATATCTTCCAGATACAAATGGCCAGTGAATGATTCAAGTTGTTCCTGCCTATCCTAAAATATAATTCTATAACTGCATTTAATATTGAAAATCAGCCTACTTTTCCACTCTTTATTTATAGTGAACAAACACATCCAAATAACTCATTAATGTACATTTTGTTATGACATACTTAGTTAAAGAGATAGTATAACATTGTTGGGGACTTAAAGAAATCAATAAGCAAATGAAGAAGATTTGGAACACAATACCTACTTCTATCTGTTGGGTATATGGAGTATGGTTGTAAGGAAATTAAAGATGTTTTTAAGGGAAAACTCATTCCGTAAAAAATCTCATATACTTATGGGTTTTTTGGTGTAATCTTCAGGGTGTTAAGAATGAACAATGAATTCTATTTTGTTTGGATGCTTTTCAGAACTAGTTTTTTGTAGAGTGGAATCATGTCTTTTCATTTTTACTTTGTTATGATGGATTCCTAGACATGTACTACCTTTACAATTTGTTAGTGCCAGGGTGCTTTGTGTTATAATATAATTCTTACTTACCTTTTCAAAAAAATCCAAATAAAGCTTTTACATCCCATATCATACAAAAGAGAAATCTCACCTCGTTTATCCTTATATAATCCAATGCTATTCCTTATTAAGCTTGAATAAAAAACATTATGCAAGTGCAGATCTTTAGCACTTGATGTTGGAAGTCATAAACCATCTGATTCTTTTGGGAGCAGCAGCCATATATTGTATTTAGCTGTAATGGAGAAACATCACTTACTTGAGCATCTCGGCGAAACTTATAGCTTTATCAGTTCCAAGAATTGCATTTGCTGAATCAGATAAAAAATCATCCATTTCCTGTTATCCAACTGTCTAGTAATTCTACACAATTGGATCACATCCTAAAGAACATAATTTCAGTCATAAAATCCAAACCCATAACAGCATATCTGATAAAAATTGACCTTTAAAATTCAAAAAGCTAAAAGGATTGACAATCATAGAGTAGAAACAGCCTTTTTGGTACATTACATTAAGACCTGCAAAAACTAGGTCTCGACCCCAAACAAGTTGATTCAAAAGAATGAATTCTCAATAACCATTAAAAACCATTCACACTCGAGACTAATTATCTTCAGTTCATCATCTTTCCAACATCCAAAAAGTATTTATTCCTTCTAAGCACAATACAAAAAATCTAACACTTAAGCTATCATGAACACTTTTGTCAAACTAACATTTTACGAAAAAACTATCAGAAAAGTGAATAGTACTTACTCTTCAAGAAATCATTATTTGGACAAGAAGACTTGAGATATTAGTTCTTTGATGAGTTCAACTCTTCAACACTTCAGCTCAGTTCTTCGACGAATTCAACTCTTTAGCGTGTATCAGAAGAGAGAATCAGTTCATCAGCTATCTTAAGCTCAGTTCAACCACTTAAACTATGTTCATCAGCTCTTGTTTTTGGATAAATTTTTATAAGAAGCATTATGTGAATGATTGTGTATTGTAAAATGTGACTATATGTTGAGCTTAATGAAAGTATTACTTTTTATGATGCATTGTTACTTATATGATGCTTCGTAAATTGATTCATGAAGGTTTTTACGAAATATCATGACTTGTATGTTTCAACTAAATTGTCCTCTTTTTCATGATTTTTCATAATGCCACACTTAGTACATGTTCATAATAACCCCATACTATTCTATATTCTTTGAGTATAGGTAAAAGGCATGTGGATGTTTTGGAGGCAAAGATTGGGAAATTTTCTCTGTCAAGATTGGTATATCCTTATATATTTGAGGACATAGTCTATGTTTATTTATTTTCTCCATTAATACTTCTAAAGACTTATTATGTATTTCTTTCAATGTAAAGGGTTGTAATGCTATGATATTTAAGATGTTTCGTTAGGTTTCCTTGTGATGGTGAAAATTATTTCGTAGATTTTAGAAATGAGTTTCTTATTTATATATTTTTGTTAAAAGTTTTAACTCCGCACTTATTTTCATACTAATGTAATGAAGAATATCTAAAAGGCTTGTGCCAGACTTCCGTGAGGTCAAGTACCTCGTGTGGTGACTCAAGAGTGTGCTATCTTCTAGTGTATACTTGTGGGTTATTACACAATCATCATTGAGCAATTTTCCCTAACCCAAGTTATGAATTAGACATGTAGAAAAGTAGGGTTGTTGGAATTTATTATGTTTTTATTTATTTTAATATAATATAATGATGGTTATTGGATTATCGAATAATTCTGATAAATTGAGGGTAACATCTTGAAGGAGGCTTTGGAATCGATTTTGTATGATCCTTGAGATTATTATTTCTTTACTTCAAATATGTTGGTTTATTCTTGATGATGATATTTATTTGAAGTATGGTTATGTGAATAGATTAGGAAGATTATGATATGATGATTATGATATGATGATTATGATGCCATGATATGAGTCTGATGGATTGTGGCGTATGATCATTCAAGATAAAATGTGATTCTCTTGTGTGCCTTATTATGATATGATTATGATGTGATGATCTCAATAAAGATGGTTTTTGATGACAGAAAGTTCACATATTATACCTTATGAGATACAAGATGATTATACAAGGGGTTACTCTTATATGGCCTATACTAAGATAGATGATAAAGAATGATTTCAAGGCATTTAAAAAAAGGAATTTAGCTTTGCACCGAGCGAACTAGATATGAGAGGTATCCTCTATCAATGTGGGAAGGCAGGTTCACCATTGTTCTCATGAGATGGAGACTACAATGAAAATGTCCATAAATAGGGTTTCTAAGCATATCTCTTAGTCCCTTAACTATGTTACCCCCATCGGAACACTAGCTAGTGAATCCACCTAGGATGCTATCACTACAACAAAAATTATCATTAGCAGCAATTTATTCGTAATATTCCCTAAATATGTATTTTTAGCGGCAATTGACACTTTTTGTTTTTGTCTCTAATAATAGAACTTCACTCATGCCGATAAAGACATTAACACTCTTTATTAATGTCAATATTTAACGTCTCTTAAAGTTGTTTTTCTTCAACTGAAATTTCACGTTTTTTTCCTACTTTTGAAAGTAGAGAACCTTCTTTCCGGGTGGGCTTTCAGGACAACGGATTTTATGTATAGCTCACATGGTTTATTGTCTATTAAGGCGATTATTGGTGATAGTAAAATGAATGAATGATGTTTTAAAGAGGAACACAAATTAGGGTGACTTAAGGGGTTCATCTTATTATAGGTAGGGGTATGGGACTCTATCTATACATTGCACAAGTTGTCCTTGAGGGGAGTCCTAGGAGGTTGTTCTTATGTACTTATGATATAATGAAATGTATATTATGTTTCTTTTAAATGATGTTTGTTATATTAATGAACATCATTATTGTCTAACTTGTTTTTATATGATTATTATTACTCATAATGGTATGTTATATAATGCAAGGCATTACTTATGGTTCCTTTTCTTCTTTACTGGATTATGTGGGGTTATGAGGATTCACTTGTGCATTGCACTTATATGTTTTTGATAGGATTGTTCGTAAGAGTCTTGTATATTGATAATATGAACTATTGAATATGAATATAAATTTGACTTATGATAATGTTACCTTATTTATCAATATGTCTTATGTTATCGTGATCCTTGTCACATATATGCTCTATTGTGTGTGCATAAGGCATTCAAAATGAATTAGCATGTTTCTAAGCAAATGGTCCCTTTTGATCATTATTTCAAATGGCTTTGTGTGCATATGTTTCCACACTTTTTACCAGTGTTTTTACCAACCCATATTCTTTATATTTCTACTAATATGTACGTTTGGGTTGTTGATATTCCTGGAGGCCATTTGCGAGTAGATTTGGAAATCATCTAAAATTTTGTGAGTCCTCAATGTTCGAGGATGGTTCCACTTGTATATCTTACATGGATTGTTATGTATAAAAACAATTTTTTCTTTCCTTCTTTCTTAAGAATATTGATATAAGCCTATCTGTTTCATATTAAACTTGTAATTACTATGTCCCAATGTTGTACTCGTTATAGATGGTTTATATATGATAATGATATTAATACATTATTTGCCTATGCTAATTAAGAAGTCTGTGTAAACATCATAAGCGACGAGTCTATATTACATGTGGCAAGTCTAAATATACTTCACTATGTAAAAGTTTTATATTTTCCGCATTATTGACCTATGATATCTAATGACGAATGGTAAGGGATAATCTAAGTCTTTTTTAGGATGAAAATTCAAATTACGTATAGGGGGTACCCCCAGTCGTGACAATCTTTGTATAAGAGAGTGAGATTAAGTAACCTTAGGATTGATGTCTCACTAAACCACGTTTATGTACAGTCTTGTTCAAAATTTTGAAGTGCGCCATAATTTTTAATAAGATCATATGTGATGTTTGGTAAATTCTCTTCTTCGTAATCTTATGTTAGGCCTTTAGACTCTTGATGCTATGTGTCCTTTTAATCTAACCCTTTTGTTGTGTTTATCGGCTATGAATACTCAAAGGCCAGCCACAAGAAGAGTTGAAGAAGATATTGCTAATACGGGAGCTCCTCCCCAAGACAACTAAGCTTCTCAACTAGGCAATCAACCCCTCCTTAAGAACAAGTTCTTTTGGGTGGCAAAGCTCAAGTCACTCCTCCGTCTTTGACCGATGGACAAATAAGGTATGATTTTCTATGTTTTTCTCAAGCTAAGAATATTCATGCTCAAGTCTTAACTACTCAAGTACAAGATTTGACTGATCAACGAAACTACGAAGTTCAACCCTGTGTGCACCAAATGCTAGTACCATGGATTATCACATAAGGGAATTAATTAGGCCAAATACTCCTACGTTTATTGGGTCAAAAGTGAGTCAACACCCCTAAGACTTCCTTGATGAGTTCTATAAGATATTATTTTCCATGTGTGTGACTTTAATTAGAAGGTCGAGCTATACACTTATGAACTCAAGGATGTGGCTCAAACAATATATACTCAATGAAGGGACAGTAGGGCTTTGAAAGCATGTCCCGTGACTCGGGAAATCTTTAAGAAGGCCTTTCTTGATAGGATCTTCCCAAGCAACAAAAGGGAGTCTAAAGTTGAAGAAATTATTAACTTTTATCAAAAAGGTATGAGTGTGCTGTATTAATATTTGAAGTTAACTAAATTGTCTAAGTATTACCCTTCCTTGGTGTCTAACCCAAGGTATGATATGAGTTATTTTGCGAAGAGAGTGTCCGGTTTGGTTAAAAAGTGTCAATCGAACCCATGGGCTTGTTATGATAGAGTGTCTAACCCTAGGTCCCAAAAGGGAAGAGTGTGTGATTCACAAAGAAAAAAACCTTCTTGTACCAAGTTTTGTAAGAATCATGTGGGAAAATTTCTAGTTAAAACAGATAATTTCTTTGGGTGTGGAAAGTGTAGCCATATGGTGAGCGATTGTCCTAATGTATGTAGTCAAGAGAAGGGGAATATCCAGGTTCGAGAAAGCGGTCCTAGTTCAAGTGCTCCAAAGATGAACCGCGTTTGTGCTCTCTACTCTAGGGATATCAAAAGGAATCTCCCAATGTGGTCATCGGTATGTTACAAGTCTTTTCTGTAAATGTATATGATTTACTTGATCCAATTCCACGTTGTCATTTGCTACCCCTTTGGTAGCTAGAAATTTTGATGTGTTACGCGATATCCTAATTAAATCATTATCGTTTACTACCCAGATGTTGTGTCGGTCATTTCTAAAGAACCTATAGGAATCGTCCTATATTGCTTCCCAATAATGTTTCTATTGTACATTCGGTAGAACTTGATATGATCAATTTCTTGAGGTTGAATCATTTTGTGTCTTAAATCTTGTATGATGATCTCTAAGGGGTGTATATACAATATTGTAAAGGTCAAACACCGAGACTATTAATCTTCCCCATTATAGTCGGTCCCTGTAATGAAGGATTTTATAAATGTCTTTCCGGATGACTTGACCGGAACTCCTCCCGAACAGGAAATAGACTTCCATATAGATTTATTGCCAGATAATAACCCCATTTTAGTTCGTCCATATCAGATGGATCTAGCCAAATTGAAAGAGTTGGAGGCTCAACTCAAAGATTTACTAGACAAAAGTTTAATTCAACCTAGTATTTCTCCATGGGGTTCTCCGGTGTTTTTTGTGAAAAAGAATGATAGGTCCCTTAGGATGTGCATTGTTTACCGTAAACTCAATAAGGTCATCATAAATAACAAATTTCCTCTCCCTCGGATTGATTATTTGTTTAATCAACTCTAAGGTGCGAGATACTTTTCAAAAATTTAAGGTGAGAGGTGAAGGTATTCCTAAAACGGCTTTCTAAACTATGTATGGCCATTATGAGTTCCTAGCCACGTCATTTGGGTTAACAAATTCCCTGGAGGATTTAATGGACTTTATGAGTAGAGTATTCTGAAATTACCTTGATTATTTCATAACTGTCTTTATTGATGACATCTTTGTATATTCAAAGAGCTAGGATAAGAATGTGGGCCATTTAAGTCTTTTATTGCATATCTCCAAGAACATCAACTCTTTGCTAAGTATAGCAAGTGTGAACTTTTGGTAAGATTATTTGCGATTATTTTTCATATTATCTCAAGTAAAGGTATAGAGGTCGATTCGGAAAAGACAGAAGCAGTTAAGAAGTGGCTTTGACCTTTATCTCTAACCGATATTGGAAGTTTCTTTTTCCTAGATGGGTACTATTGAAGGTTTGTTGATTGGTTTGTATTTATTTCATCTCCATTAATAAAATTAACCCAAACAAATTTTATGTTTGTGTGGTCGGAGGCCTGTGAAAGAAACTCCTGAGAGTTTAATGATAAGCTAACATGCGCTCCAGTGTTGACCTTACCGGAGGGTACAAAGGGTTTTGTAGTGCATTGTGATGCTTCTCAAGTAAGTTTTGGTTGTATCCATATGAAACATGGTAAGGTGATAGCTTATGCCTCTATACAATTAAACGTTATAGAGAACAACTACCCAATTCATGATTTTGAAATAGAGGTTGTGGTGTTGGGTTTGTAAATACAAATGCATCATCTGTATAGGGTACATGTCGATTTATTTACCAACCACAAGAGACATCAATGTATATTTAATAAAAAGGTGTTTAATCTCCGAAAAATGAGGTGGTTGAAAGTTTAGAAGGATTATGGAATAGTTTCCTATACAACACAAGCCAGTTCAATGTGATTGTCGATTATTTATGTCATATGATGATAACTAGTGTAATTCACGTGGAAGGAGGTAATAAATACATAGTGAAAGATTTTCATATGTTGGATCGTTTGGGTGTTCGGTTAGATTATTCCTCAAAATGTTTTTTCATGGTCTATCATAACTCTGAATCATTCTTATCTTGTAAGGTGAAATCTAAGCACCTTGATCACTATTCAAGGAATTGAAAAAGTCGGTGCTTAGTAAGCTCAATGAGTCATTCTCCCTAAGGGGATGGTATGCTTAGGTAACATGGTAGGTTGTGTGTTCTAGATGTTGATTATTTGAGAAAGAGAATTTTTGGAAAAGCTCATTGTTTCCGATATTCTATTCTATTGAGTCTATCATGTCCCAACAAAAAAATTTAAGTGTCATTCGATGACGAGCGTTTCTAGGGGGAGAATGTAACACTCCTCAATTTCATAACATAGTGTAGAGCCTCACAAGAATAACCAAGCCATAAAACAATGTTTATAATCCTAAACTAGTCTATTGAACCTAAGTACGAAGTTTTAGTGTTAAAACATCAAGAAACAACCATGACATCCCTAGATTAGTGAAATTGAGGCTAGTTTGACATGTCATGTTACAAGGGTTTTTAACACTCGGAATTTCTTCAAATTTGGTAAAAAGGTGTTAAACATATAGAGTAGTGTGTTTAAGGTCGAACCTTCTGGGTATGACTCCCCATGGACCACCCTAAGGGTCCATGAAAAGGACCCTACATTGAGACACCAAAACTTCCTTTTGGAGAGCTTGGAAGCACGATACCCAATGACGAGCCGTCGTTTGATCAACGCTCCTCCATGGTATCATTTTGTTGACACTTAGAAATTTTAAAAAAGGGTCCAACTGTAACATTATTAAACAAACTAAGGTGAACTAGAGCTTTGTAATTTGTTTGTGAGTTATTTTTGTGTTAAAATGAGTTATGTTGATGTTTCTTAGGCAGTTTGTGAAGTTTGATTATATTTGGAGGTCAAACGTTCAAGAACATCCATGACATTCGGAAGGTGTATCTTAGAAAGTGTTCATGTGTCTTGATGTATTTTAGTGACTTTTACGTGTTCAATTTGGTTGATATTGGTGTGGGATGTTCCTAAGACCTAGACGACTATGTTTACGAGTTTAACGTCTGGGTACGACCCCACATAGGAAAAAAGTGGGGCCCTAGGTGACGACTCCATTCATTTTCCAAGAGGCTACCAAGCAGTGACCATATTCGACCACAAGGGATGGTCACTTTGTCAACAAATGAAACGTAGAACTTGGGCGTCAACCGACCCTTAAAAGCTAGCAAGAGCCTGCACAATGAAGCCTCAATCTCAATCGATGGACCCCTACAAACGGGGCTTCGCTTAGGAAATGATCCTTAGATGGAAGAACCTTTGGTTGGTTATTTAGGTATATTAACGTGTTTCAAACCCTAAGACCTCATTTTAGAATTCATTCCCTAAAACAGAAAACCCTCTCTCAAGAAAAGACTCTCTCTAAAAACTTCATTGAAGCTAAAACTCAAGAAAGAGATAGGAGGGCTGTTGGTGGTCGATTCTTCATCAGAAATCAGTGGGGTTTCTTCTATTTGAGGTATGGTAGTCATCCTTAAACTATCTTCAAGTACTACTTTCTTATAGATTTTGAAAAAGGGTATTCAACACTAACCTATTGTATATTTAATTTTCTACATGGGTCTTGCACGAATTTTTTTTAAAATTTTCAAATATGATGTTTATATTGTTACTTGGTTATTTTAATGCTAAAACATCAATAAAAATATGTTAAAGCTTTTTACAAATTTTTTGCTTGAGGAATGGGTTGAATGAGCATGGTGTCACGATCCAAAAGAACACCTTAGAAGTTATGGAGAACCCTTGGGTTATGACCAGGCGTACTTGACCCTTGGGTGTTTTTTACAAGCCCTCTAACTATCATTCAATACGTAAGACATGGAAACTAGTGAGGAATTTGAATCTTTTCATGAATAAATTAATCAAAAGGAAATCTTTCATAATTACTTAAGGAATGTCATCGTCACAAGCCAACTTAAAGACACGACGTAATTTTTGGGACACAGCCCTCTATATTAAAGCAAATACATAATAAGTTAAATAAAGAAACTAAGAAAAGGACTATACCCTCAAATATATGAAGACATTCTTTTTAGTTGAGTGAAACATTCCCAAGCTTTTCCTTCTAGTCTTTAACCTTGCTTCCAAAAACCTATACCTTATAAGATATACGAAGTATGGGTTTGTACAAAAACAATGTACTAAGTATGACATATGCAAAAACATGCAAAAAAAGGGCATTTTGGTAAAAACACATATTTCATTCCAATTAGTAAAATTTAACGAATATAGTAGTAAATATAAAAAGATCGTCATTTAACAATTAGGAAGGATTTCCAATAATTTAGCAAAAGAAAGAATTTACCTGTAACTTTAAAATTTTTACAATGAACTTGAATAACCTCACAGTGAACTATTTTGACTCAGAAGTAGTGAATTTCCAAGGTATTGGCAATGAGGAAGTGAACTCATTTCCGTTGGAGTTTCCTTACTAAGGTTATCATAACACACACTAGGGTAAGACATGAAGGAAGTATGCATACGCCTCCTTCAATATACACCACAAGACTACCTCTATTTTTGCGTACTCACCTTCGGAGAACATGCCCCGTTCAATTGCAAGATGATTGAAGTACACCCAAATAATACACCAAGACTTTCCTTTCGTATTGCATACTTAGTGCAATGATTAGATGGCATCCCATATCAACAACACACCCTAGTAGTATCAATGTTTCTGAAGGCTTGGACCAAGGACTTTCCCCTTTCGGAAGGTCCTGCTTAGTGCATTGGATAGATAATGTCCCATACCACCACTACCCTAAGTCGTACATTTCTTTTAGGAGACTTAGTTCATTAAATACGAAACTCAAAAGACTCACCTTTCGGAATGCCTACTTAGTGCAATGAATAAAAGCGTCCCATTCCATACATACCATAAGTAGCACACTCTTTTATAGGACATAGCACATTCATTACTTTTGTGAGAGATAGAAACAAAATCACGATATTAATCCCTATCGATGAGGGATCCCCATTTGCCTATAGTAAGTACATTATCTTAGATTTTACATGGCTTGCCCAATAGCTACACCTATAAAGCGCATATTTAAGGGAAAAGGAGGTTGCACTAAATAAATCATTTCGTACTAACGAGGAGTACATTTCAAGAGAATACAACATCCCAACTCATGAAGTGTAACCATCTCTTCTTCATATTCTCTTGGTGCTAAGCATAACATCCCATGGATTGTAAAAAATTACAAACTATAAGATTAAGGATGCCTAGTGAACACCATATCTCAACTCAAGAAGGAAATTCATCATCCGACCTATCTTAGAAAGCTCTTAGTAGGGATTCTACTAAATACTTCATCTCAACTCACGAAGAGTGTTCACACCCCTAAATACCATTTTGACTTAACTTAGCTTCATTCATTCATTTAACTGTGAGTATGTACGTACATGTGAGCACACCTTGCAAATTAACATCATTTCATTTGAATTTAATTCTACACATGCTTAGATCTTCTTTCATATCACATCACACACTTACCATGCTTCACATAATCATATAAGTCACATAGACATAATCCTAAGAATACTCTCATAACAAGATTCGTGGCCTCATTCACAATACACAAGTAACTATACATTCAAACATTTCAAGTAAACACCGCCACAAAGAAGGGGGACCATATCATCAAAAGAATTCATAATTAATGCTAAACAACATATCCAACTTAACCTTTATCCAAGGAATCCATCACCTATAACATTTTACTCAACATTTAATCATAAATTAGCCCTTAAGGCAGTAGCTAAAAAACAATATCAACCATAAGAAAACCAAAGCTCAACGACTAAAAATTCATATTCACTTACCCATATCTAAAGCCGAAATTTGTTGAAAATTTGTATCATCATTTCATTGAAGTTTTAGCATCAAATCATCAACTAACCTTTGAAACATCATTTTAAATTAAAACTCATTCTCATTTTTCATGATATAAGTTACTCTTTTTGAATCTTTTATAAACTTTTTTATTTATAGTTCAAAGGATAGATAAGTAAACAAAACCTGACAGAAAGGTAAGATATTTCATGACCATGATGTAAACCCCAATGATGATGAAAGAACACAGCAGCAGCCCGCCTAGTACCTTGTTGACTTGTGACTTCACTATTCAATGGTGATTTGGAGAGTCTTCTAAGAGGGAGGGTTTTAGGTTTTAGGAAATGAGTTTTAAATTTAGTATTAGGGTTTGAAACATCTTAATATACCTAATAAACCGTTAAAAAAACGTCCTTGGTTCATAAAGATATGGGCTGAATTTACCAAAACACCCCAAGACATGGCAGAAAATACAGCTTTTGGTAGGGTTTAATCGACAGTTGCAAACTAACAGACCGTCGTCCATGACAGTTCCGGTGGGTGGTCTCCGTGGTTTGTGCTTAGCTCCATTTAAAGCCAATACAAACCTAAATGAAGGTCCAATCGAGGGACCAAGAGACGGTCCGTTGATTGAACTACTGGCCACGTGGGGTTTTGTTGCTGGACATTGCGTTTGGAGTTTTGGGTCAAAGGCTTGGGGCCTTTCTCTAGGGACGCTTGTGAGTCCTAGGTGGGTACGGATTCGGAGATTAAACGCCAAATTATTAATCTAGGTCTTATGAACATCCCACATATATTTCAAACGAAAGGAACACGTAAAGACTCACTCAACCACATGAGAACACACAAGCGCTATCTAAAGCACACCATTCGAATGTCATGGACGTTCTTCAACGAATAACATCCAAACAACAAAAAATTCACACAATGAAGAACGTCAATGTAAGTTTTTCTAAATTAAATTAATCAAGAAACAGACATGAAGATCTATTTACCATAGTTTGTTTTTAGGGCATTACATTCTCCCCCACTTGGAACAACACACACCCTCGAATGACAGTAAACTTTAAGACCATAAAGGACTCAATAGAAAAACATAAAACATTGCAAACATGGTCAAATATCCAACAAAATCAAAGCACAAATTCACACTTTCACATAGTTTGTAACATCGCACATTAGCCACTTTGCAGTTAAACTTTTATCATAACACATTCGCAACATTCATTTAAACATACTATCCTTCATACAACCTATACAAACAAACTTGTTACACAATTCAGACAAGAATTTTCTTTTAAGATTTTTTTGTTGCATCACTGTAGACAATCACTTGTAACACTTGTCACAAACTTTAAATCTCATTTCAATTTATTCACATAGGAGGAACTACCTTCTCCATCATTAAAAATGCACGTAAACACAATTTCTAAAAAGTTGAAACCATTTTTCATGAAAATGTAATTTTCTTAAATTTGAACATCTTTACAGTGACCTCAAAACTTCACAGAATGCACCTTTCAAGCACTTCAGAAAGATGGCATGCCATGTGAGAGACAAGACCGTACTAATTACTCCAAAGAGACTTGTCAATAACACTAATGTACACTTGTGCAAAGCCTCTCATACTACCAATCCCACTTAGTGACCCTTAAGGAATCTATATAACTAAGTACACTACAGCAATTCTACTTAACATACATTATGCAAAACATAGATTTAACTTACTTATTTAAGATTTTACCTTAAGTCATCTAACTTCATCTACAACACATGATAAGTCATACTATTATGCAATACTCTTAATCATTATAAACTATTAAGGAATTGGTCTCATGTTTGAATAAGAACGAAAAGGAAAGCTGAGGATATCAACTACCTTCCTACTAAACTTATTCTCCCCGACTTAGGGTAAAGTCATCTTCAAGGCTCATACTTCATGAACATTATACCTCTCACAAGGTAGGAACTCACACTATCCTTAACCCAAGCACATCAAGACTAAACATAACTCTGTAACATGTAAGCATTACACTTTCCTCTGAGGATTCAAACCTAGACAAACTTTTCCAAGCACCACCTCCCTCAATTCTAAGGCACCACTTAATTTAAACCTGATGGAATAAAACTCTTTTACTAGGTATTTATTACCACATTTCCTCTCTTTAGAGTAAGCCTACACTACACCTCAACAAAATCACAAGAACAACTATTAAAACATTAAACATACAAAAGGGTTTGCATCTACTCCTATCAAATCTCCACATCCTCTCAATATTCCAAAAATTTACACCTTATAGACTTTCTACCATCATTGAACATAATCACAAGGCACCTCATTGTTCTCAAATGCACTTTATTCAATAGTTATAATTCTTACCATGCTTATAACTACCTCACCATATAAATTCTTATAAAAATAATTCGAACCTCATAAGTCACATATAGCCATAGATGGCTTCACATCAAAATTCTCAAAACTAACCTTCACATCTATTCTTGTAGCCACAAAATGATCATAACATCAAAAATCACCTTTTATCTCCCTCAAACTTAGAAACATCTCCCTTTGCAAGAAATTAAACCTAGAAAAACATCGGAATAAAGAGAATAAGAGAGAGAACTAATGTAGTTAAGTTCTATAGCACGATACAAGAGTAATGAAAAAATTTAAACTTTATCGTCCTATAGCCACTTGTTTATGGATGTGTCTTGACTCACACCAATGACCATGATACCACTAGACATGGCTTGTGAGACTTTTTATACCATATACTATTTCAAATGACATTATGCTCTGATACCATGTCTTTCACAACCCACATAACACCCTAGAAAGATACAGAGAACCCTTCATCCTTTGTGGTTCTTGTACAGCCCTTTAACTATCATACATTACATAATATATGAAAAGTAGTGCGAAATTTATTATATTTAATGAATAAATTAATAAAAAAGAAATCTTTCATAAATACTTAAGAATCCCATTTCCACAAGTCAACTTAAATACACGACATATTATCTAAGGGACACGACCCTTTATAGTAAAAGAAATACATAATAGGTCATTAAATAAAGAAACTAAGAAGAGGACTATTCCCTCGAATATGTTAGGACATACATTATCTTGAGAGAAACATTTGAAGATTTTCCTTCTAGTAGTCAACCATGCTTCCATAAACCTATACATATAGAGTATAGCAAGAGTGGGGTTATTACAAAACAATGTACTAAGTATGGCATATGAAAAAACATGCAAAAAGGGAGATTATAGTATGACATATTTTTCTTTATATTTAGTAAAAATGTAATAAATGTAGAAGTAAAACAATCTAAGGAACATTATTTAGAACTTAGATAACGATTTCCATAATTTTAGCAAAGAAAGCCTTTTACATGCAAGACCCAAAAAAATGAATTAGGTTAACTAGAGCCTAAAATGATTGTATTTATTTATAAGGTCCTAAATATGTATAATATATGGGGTAGATTAATTAGCTAAAGTATTAGGGGTGTTGGAAGTCATACATCAAGGGACGACTAAGATGTTCAATGACTAAGTCACCTAAATGTCAAAAATGTAGTTATATGTGTTTAGATGTGTTTCATAGTGTTTTAACGTTATTAATAGTGTTATTATATCATATATATTGACTGTTAATGTTTCAAAAGTTTTGAGGTCAAACGTCCTAGAACGTCCAAGCGTTCGAAAGATATGCCTTGAGTCGACTTTTGACATGTAATGAGTTTTTGTCGAGTTTTTTACGTGTTCGTATTGGATGAAATTAAAGTAAGATGTGTTAAAATTATGATGATCGTATTTGCGTTGGGAACGTCTGGGGAATTTATCTCCAAGGACCAATTAAGGGTCCTTAAGGAAAGACCCAAAATCAGTGAGCATGGCAGTCCAAGGCCGACCCCAAACGACAGAGCGGTGGGCGGGCAGTCGTGGCTGTGACGCCCCATCAAAGGGTGTCACCGATGGGGACTTAACCATAGAATAGATTAATCTTGTCCAGCTACTGTTTCCATCGACGAAGTCCTATGACGGCACCTCGAGTGGTGACGCCCCGTCAAGGGCAGGCATCGCATGACCTGCCTTCCTTCACAGGTGTTGTAGTCCACTTAAGCGTGAATTGGTTAATTAACCTCACTTATAAAATAAGTCATGGAAATTTATTTAAGGGTTATTTAGGTATTTCAATTAAGTATATAAAGGGTAATCACATGGAATACCTCATTCTTCAAAATCAAAAATCCAAAACACTTAGAAAAATATCCCAAAACCTCCACTGAAGTCCAGCTTTAAGAGGCACTTGGTTTGTGAGGGGATTTTGTATCTAAAATATTCATCAATTTAAATAATTATAATCCTTTAGGTATGACTTTATATCCTTGAAACTCGTTTAATTAAGGAGCTCAATTCTCAACATGTTTTTCAAAGATTCCTTAATTGAATTGTCCAATTTCAAGATTCTACCATGGCTTCTTAGATAAATGATTTCTAAACATTGAGTTATGATGTAATTGATATATTATTGATTATTTCAATCTAAATACTTATGAACCCATGAATTTTGATGAACACGATTTGTTTACTATAATGTGGGTTAGTTTATATTAAGCTAAGATTGATGAATTCTTATGTATTTTGTTGGGATTTATAATGATATAAAAATTAGAGGCAATTGTTATCTAATTGATACTATATTGTTAAGCCTAGATTTAATTGATAGAGATTTCATTGGATTTATGATTATTGCTTGAATTGTTGGTTATGGCTTTGGGTAAGGGCCTTGTGATGTTAATTGACAATTTAACATTGAATTGAAGTCTGAATAAGGGAAGGAAGGTATGCTGCCTGGATTTATATAATTTCATATTAATTATATTTTGATTCTTGCAATTTAATTGGCCTTTTTGGCGTTACTTATTTTATGCAATATTATGAGCATGGACTTATTGTCAAGTACTTGAAGTTATGTGGCTATTTGTGTAGTTTGATAATGTGAAGCATGACATTATCTATCAATATGTGAAGCTATAGACATATACATATTCTTCTAGTTATGTTGCCTTAAGTGATCATGTTAGACTTTTTCTTGACATTACGAGAATAGTGTTAGGTTAAGTCTTGGTTATTCGTACTTGACTTTATGAGTCTATGTGGAGTATATTATGATGTGAAGATAATATATAGGATGAGTTAAAGATGTTAGGTTGTTTTAGAGGTGTTTCTAGAATGACATATATTATGTGTTAAAAGTGAAGTATGTGATGTCTTGTATTGATTGACTTGTATCTCTTGCTTGATATATGTCTAATTAGTACTATGTGATTTCTTGGTTTAGGGTTTTAGAACTCTTAGTCTTTAATTTTATGAATGACATGTGTCTTTAAATGATGTTATGAGAGTCTATAATGTGAAAAACTTGACTCAAGGGTAAATTATGATTTATTGAAGTATAAGCCGTAATTTTATCCTTCAAAATAAAGGAATGATGGACATAAGATTAGTTGGATGCAAAAGCATAATATTAATTCTATGGAAAGTCATCATGAGCTTCTTGTCGCCATTGTGAGGTATCCCTAGTGGACCTTCTTTGGTAGGGTAAATGTGATTGGGTTATGAACTTGTTATGGAACCCTTTTATGTGAACCTAATGGATGAATTACTCTATGAAACGAAGGCTAGCACCGAGTGAGTATGGTAATGGAAGTAATTCTAGTTAAGTATGAGACTATAATACAAAGAAGCCCTTCATATTCCTTAACCATGTGCAATATGGGATATGTCCAAGTTCTAACATTAGCAAGTATAACAACTTCATCGGAGAAGGATAAAAATCCGGATTCCTGTCTTTCTATCATGGTCTATGTCGGTTATTGTATATTCTCATCATATAGAATGCTTATTAGCATTTGAGGAGTTCATAAAGTTTAGTTGGTGGTATGGGACGCTATCTATACTATGTACAATAGATTTTGAAGGTTAATGTGGAGTTACTAGGTATTGTGCAAGACCATTATTTAATTGTCCTTCATGTGATGTATGAGTCATAATGAAAATGAACTAATGAACTAATGAATTATGTTAAGGAGTATGTAAATAAATGAGTACCTAATCAAATGTGACTTACGGATTTCTTTGCTAAGTGTGAAGAGGACATAAGGGATGATCTCTTCATGTCTATATTTGGAAGTCTTGAGTATGACTCTAGTTTGGGATGTTTGTTGATATTTTGGACATGATATAAGCCTTAGGTAGTCATAAGGACTATTAGGTAATATTGAAGAGGTCATTATGGACGTTATCTTCTTGATTTACTTAAGTAGGTATTTTATAGCCCTTGGGGATAAAATGTCATATAATCTATGTGTTGGTGATTTATGTGAGCATGATTCATTTTAAGGGATTCTATCTGATCTCTTAAGTTTTTTTAAGGGATTGTCTGGGTGGCTTCACGACTCACTCAAGTGAGACTTAGAGTTCACCTTTAGTAGAAGAATTTTACCTTGATGTTTATCATTGATTTGTAAGTATGTGTGTGACACATTATAAGTCATCATAAGGGTCGTTTAGGGACATCTAAAAAGGGTGTATGGGAGGTCTCTCTTTGTGTGACTTATGTGAATCTTAGGACGACTTTAAGTGAGGAATTACATATTAGAAGTATCTTATGTGTTTCTAAATTCATTTATGATGTTATTATGATTATAATATGTTTTTCAAATAAAAAGATGCATATTTCAAATAAATTGCGTTATCATGATTTTTATGCACATTGTCATACATAATACATGTGATTGTACTAAATCCATGCTTTTATCTATCTATATAGTTCTTGGTAAGTGAGGAGTTTTGAGATGTGAAGACTTGGACTTAGAAGATCGTTGAAGACAAATTGAAGTATGTCCACACTTGACTCGAGGCATATATGTCTTTTATGTTTCATTCAAAGTATTGTAATATACTATATATTTCTATTTTAATATTTTGAAGTATGGGTGTGTACCGTGTTTCATGTGTCTTATGATTATGAGATTGAAACTTAGTATTTCCTATTTTTTTTATATGGAAGAGATTTTGAAGACTATACTTTTTTTTGTGAAAACTTTTAATTGCGCACTACTTTTCACACTATGTATATGCTATAAATGATATGGAAAGGCATGTGTAAGAACTCCGAGAGTTCGACGATGCCGGTTACAATCCATGATTTTACCCTAACTCTAGGGTATAGTTTCGGGTTGTGACAAGCAGGGAATCACAGCATAGGATGGTGAAAGTAGTATTAATAACCAAGAAGTCTCATCAATTAATGTTTAGTAGAGTCTTGACCATCGGTTTGAGTCGCTCGATGCATCTATGGGAGAAAGGCTTTAGGACGATAGAGTTTCCCTTCTTTTCTACTCATATGTCATGCGGTAGAGTAATGTATATGATTATCCTTCTTACGAGTTTCCTAATGTTTTGTAGGAGATGAATACTAGAAGGATGACTGTTAGAAGGTCGAACAGGAGAGTGTGAATAAGAGGTTCCCCTTAAAGTTTAGCATGTTGAGAAAGTTACTCAAGGCGTGCAAGTAGTTCAAGGTGCTCAATATGCCCAAGTGCCTCCGCAAGGTGATCTTATTAATAATGTGGAAGGACATATGGAACTTTCGTAGATGTCTATATGGAGATTAGAGAAGATTTGATTGCTATAGCCCGAGCCGTGACTATGCAATATAATTTGAATATGATGCCTAGGGTTGGGGAGCACTATGAAATATTGGTTGAGAGATTTGTGAGAATTAATCCTCCTGTCTTTCTAGGCTCTATGGAAATGAGGATCCCCAAGAGTTTCTTGTTCTTGATGGAGTGTACAAAGTTTAAGTGCTATAGGAGTTACACATCTAGGGAGAAGGTGGAGTTGGCTTCGTAACATGTGAGAGATGTTTCTCAAATTTGGTACACTCAGTGGAAAGATAATAGGCGGAGAGATCGGGTCCTATTGAATGGGATGAATTTAAGGAATCTTTCTTGGTATGCACTTTCCCCGAGATAGGAGAGAAATTAAGGTGGAGGATTTTCAATCTCAAGCAACGCTATATTAGTGTTGCGGAGTACTCTTTGAAATTCTCAACATCGTCTAGGTATGCCCCTTCCTTTGTGTCCAATCAAAGAGATTAAATGAGTCATTTTGTGACGGGGGTAGCCGACTTAGTGGTGGAAGAAATCGTACCGCTACGCTGCATGATTATATCACCCTAGCTACACTCATGGATTATGCACAATCAATTGAATAGTCTAAACAAAGAATTGCTAGAAGTTTGAAAAGGGGTGGTGCTATTGATCAAGAGAAAACTAGGTTAATAAAAAGGTTAAATCTCAACGAGAATCTAGGAGTTCTAAGTTCAAGGTTTAGAAAGGAGGCGGTTCCAAAGATGGAAAGCATACTTGTGCAAATTGTGGCAAGAAACATTATTGTGAGTGTTTATTGAGTACCGGGAGTTTCTTTAGTGGTGGTAAAGATGGGCACAAATGATAGATTGTCCTATGATTGCTTCTAGATGAAGAGAGGGTAAGCAGTTGGTCCTACTGTTCCAAAGGATGATGCTCTTGACTAAAAGGAGTTTTTATGAACTCCGTTCTACTGTGAAGAAGCCGATGAGAAGTAGAGTGATGATTATGTTTGTAATTTTGCTTTTTTTGTTAAGATATGACTTCCATCTAAGTGGGGGAGTATGGTTTGTGGATAGGATAAAAGTCCTTGAATTGTTTCTTGTGCATGATTTTTAGGAGTTTGGTAGAAATTTAATTTCATTTACTTCTTGCATTTGAGTTTTATGAAGACATGATTATGTTGTAAAATATGTTTATATGGTTTTCCTTTGCATATTAGCATTTTTCTATCATGAATTGCTTAAGTGTGGATTTTTGAGAAAGAATTTCTTAATAAAGTCACTGTTTCCTTAAAATACTGCATGCTGCCCATATTTTTGAGAAAATGACTTATTGATTCTTTTGCCTAAAAATATTATAACATGGTTATAACTAATGTATATGAGTAGGGTATTGAGTATAAAATGAGTTAATACTATTTGGAATGAAGAATGTGAGTTTGTAGCATAATGAGTTATAGAACATTTTTCGAGTTTCTATTTGTGTTGTGAATCTCTTGACTATGTTAAGTTTTGTTTTCTTCTTTATTATGTCTTGTATTAATGGATATTAGATTTTATTGAGTTTCTAATCTTGAATGTGTTCGGAGTGTGGCAAGTATAATTCGAGGACGAATCTTGTCCAACGTGGGGGAGATTATATGAAACAAAAAATGACCTAGGTTAACTATATCCAAAATGTTGGTGTTGATGTTCTAAGCTCCTAAATATGTATAATATATTGTGTAGATTCAGTAGCTAAAGTTTAGAGGTGTTTGAAGTCAAACGTCAAGGACAACTAAGACGTTCGACTGCTTAGTAACCTAATGTCTAAAATATTGTTCTATGTGTTTATGTGTGTGTTTCATGGTGTTTAATATAGCATGTATAGTCATTCTTTAATGTTTTTATAAGTTTGGAGGTCAAACGACCAAGAACGTCAAGGGGTTCGAAATATATGCCTTGAGTCAACCTTGTTAATCTAAGCGAGTTTCATCGAGTTTTTCGTGTGCGTTTTGGATGATATTCATGTGAGAGGTTTAAAAATTATATAAGATCGTATTTGGGTTGTAAACTTCCAGGAATTTGTCCCCGGAGACCATATAAGTGTCCTTAATAAAAGAACCCAAAATTAGTGTACAAGATAGTCCCAGGCAGACCCCAAACGATGGAGCGGCCCACGGCCATTCGTGGCTGTGACGCCCCGTCAAAGGGTGCCGTCGATGGGGAGTTAACCATAGAAGATAAGAAGTTTAGACAGATATTGTTGCCACCTACGACGAAGACTTGTGACGGCCCGTCTAGGTGGTGATGCCCCATCAAGGCCCAGGCATCACATGACCTGCCTTCCTGCGCAGGTGTTGCTGTCCACTTAGGGGTGAATTGGTAAATTCACCCCAGTTTGAAAATAATTCATGGACGGATATTTAGGGTTATTAGGATATTTTAATTAAGTATATAAAGGGTAATCACCTGTAAGACCTCATTCATCAAAATTATAAACCCAAAAACACTTAGAAAAATCCAAACCTCCATTAAAGTCCTGCTTCAAGAGGCAGCTTGGTGAGAATTTTTTTTTTTAATTTCTTTAGAAAAGTTAAGAATTATCATCCTTGAGGTATCGCTTTTGATCCTTGAGATTCGTTTCATGAAGGAGCCCAATTCTCAACATGTTTTTCAAAGTTTTCTCATGAAATGTCCAATTAATCATTCTACCATGGATTCTTGCATAAATTATTTCTAAACATTGAATTATGATCTAATTAATATTGTATTGATTATTTCAATCTAAATTAACTATTGACCCATGAATTTGGATGAACCCTAGTTTTTGACAATAATGTGGGTTACTCAATATTAAGGTTTGATTGATGAATGTTATGTAGTTTCTTATAGGCATTCTAATGATATAAGAATTATATTCAATTGTTATATAATTGGTCCTATATTGTTAAACATAGATTGAATTGATAGTAATTTCAATGAATTTTAGGATTATTGCTTAAATTGTTGATTATGGCCTTGGTTAAGGGCCTTGTGATGTTGAATTGGATGATTAGCATTAATTGAAGTGCGAATAGGGAAGGAAGATATGCCGCCCAGATTTCTTCAATTAGATATTAATTATACTTCGATTCTTGTGATTGGTATGGTCTTACTTGCAATTGACGTGGCCTTCTCAGCGTACTTTATTATCCATATATATGAGCATGGCCTTACTGACAACTACTTGAAGTCAAATTGTAATATTTATAGTTTGATTATGTGAATCATGACATTGTCTATCTATATTTGAATTTATATAGTCATAAGTATTCTTCTTGTAGGTTGCCTTAAGTAATCTTGTTAGACTTTGACTTGACATTATGAGTATAGTGTTGGATTAAGTTCTTAAGTATTCCTACTTGACTTTAGAGTCTATGTGGACTATGTTAATGTTTTTAAGATGATATATAGGATTACTTGAAGATTTTAGGTTGTTTTATAGGTGCTCCGGGAATGACTAATATTATGTGTTAAAAAGTGAAGTATGTGATGTCTTGTCTTGATTGACTTGTATCTCTTTCTTGATGTATATATATTATTATGAATATGTGATGTATTTATTTAGGGTGTTAAGAACTCTTATTTGTTTAATGTATGATGACATGTGACTTTATATGAGAGTCTATTATGTGAAAACCTTGACTTAAAGGTAAGGTTAGATTGATTGAAGTGTAACGTCGTAATGGTATCCTTCAAAGTAAAGGAATGATGGACTTAAGGTTT
>JAKWJC010000079.1:0-60523 GCA_027704865.1 Solanum neorickii | reverse complement strand
TTTTGTACTAACATCACAAATGATATCCTTATAAACTTGACGAATACAGCTCAAGCCCATCTTTATTCTCTCAATCTATTTCACTGCCAAAGCTCACTGATGTTGTTTGAAGCTCAAAGGTCAGTTGTTTCTCTTGTGTTTTTGCTTAGTTATTAGGAACTGTATTACCTCAACAGTTATAAATAGTAAGAAATCTATAAGCAGCACACGTTAATTTAGAAACCCTAATTGTAACCCACACTTTTTCATACTAAACCTATATGCAATTTAAACTTCCATGTTGAGGTCTCTTCAGCCCACCTCAGTACTTGTTTGGTTATTCCAGGGCCTCGTCAAAATTTGACAGACAAGAGAAATGTCCTCTAATTAATGCAACACTGAAGAAAATAATGCTTATATATATAGTAATAACTAAGCTCTCTATAACTTGTGTAGGAGTATTTCATTGTTCACATACGAGAAAGACAAGTGAGGGAGAAATGGACAGTCTCCATGGCTTCACCAGTAAGCATCGCAAACCCCAAATGATAATTCTTGAAAAATATCTATTGTGTGTGTGATTTCATTTTGTATTTGTTGTATTTAGTATTGGAATGAAACATATCAGAGAGGATTTAGTATTCCTATGGTCTATACCCCATCTATTTAGTTGTTTTTCACATTATTTCGTTATTGTTAATTTTCCCATATGTGTATCCCTTTTTCAAACTATTTGGCGTGCTTTAATTTATGCGGAGTTTGTTTATCCACAAGTTAAGGGTAAGATATGTTTATAACTCTTTCCTCTATAAATCCAACTTGGCGAGAATTTACTGGGTATCATTGTTGTTGTTGTTGTTATGGTCTACCCAAACTATTTGGGATTAATGTATATATAGTACGAGTAGAACTTTTCCAAGAGTTCCACTTGATTATTAAAAACTTTGTTTTTCCAGCTTATATTTTGTATATCTACAACCCTCTCTCGCGCACTTCTACATCATGGAACAATTTCATGAATGTTTGGACTAAGGTTGCAGTCATGGCCCTCTAAACGTAAATGGATAGAAATCAACCCAAAGTTGAGAGATTTTGTGGGATTGAATGAACCAACCTGCCTTTTGTAGGCTAGCTCTTTTTGTGTCTCCAAATTTCTCCGTTATGACATAACTGATTTATCTAAATTTTTCTTTCACTTTCATCTTCCATCTCGGCTATGTTTGATTTGTGTTTCCTTATTTTTGTAAGTTGGATTTCACTAAGCATATTGTTATTGATGATGATAATATTTTTCACTTAGAAAAATATGGAAGAGCTCCTTCTAGTGTTGATAGTTTTAGATGAATAAAAATATCAAGGTGGAAAGCTCCCATCTTAAATTGAATTACGATTTTGCCTCTCTACTAAATTAAGAATTTAATTAAATAATAATATTTTAATTATCTAAGATTGAATTATACAAAATTATAAATGCATCTTTTTCATATTAAAAAATGAAATTGACCTAGATTTAGATTGAATTGTAATCCAAAAATAAAAGCAGAATAACCCTAGATTAGGAACGCCTCTCTCTCCTAAGGAAGTTTTCAAACAAACTAAAAATTCAAAGTTTCTCTTTCTCATATCAAGATGGTGATTTTCTAATCGAACAAAAATAAACCGTAGTCGGTTCTAAAAGAAGTAACTATATAAAAACCAACTTAACACAAATATAAATTGGTTGAAAAATAAATAATGATTATCAAATAGTAGGAATATATAAACAATATGTTCATATGTGATTTTACCATTTCCTTGTATTGCTAGCATAGACCTTTTCTTTTATGAACTTCATCGAAGTGATAGAGTATTGACACAACATGAGGAAATATTTTTCCATACACTCGACATGCAATTAAATTAGTACAAATCACCGTTATGTTTCTCTTAAATAAGTTGAATTAATATATGATTTAACTTATTTAAGTTAAAAATAACATATACTTATACTAATTTAGTTGCATGTCAAGTGTGTGATAAAAATATTTCTTTATGATTTACCCTAGTCCACTACTCTATCATTTTGATCAAGTTCATGGAAGAAAATGTTCTATGATAACAATACTACGAATGCTAAAAAATAGTGCATGAATATGTTAGCTTATATAGTATTATTATTTGATATTCGTTATTTATTCGTCGATAAATTTATATTCGTGTTAAGTCAAGTTTTTTGTTAACTCTTTATGATCGACTATGTTCGATCAGAAAATCACAATCTTAATAAGAATTTTGAATTTTTAGTTTGTTCAAAACTTACGATGGGAAAACATTTCAATCTAGGGTGTTTCTCCCTTCTTTTTAGATGGTGACTCATTCTAGATCCACGCAAATCAACATTTTTGATATGTGGAAGATGGACGTTGAATTATTAGTTTAAGTAAAAATTCCTTACCAGAGCAGCGATCTATTTAGACTGAAGTCAAAAGTTATATGTAGGAGTTGTTCACCGTATTATAGTTATGACACCAATACTACCAATTTAGCAACTAGATAGGAGCAATGAACTCTCTTTGCTTATAAGACATGCCAATCACCATCCAAAAATAGAAGAGAGAAACAACCTAGATAGGAGCAATGAACTCTTTGCTTATAAGACTTGCCAATCACCATCCAAAATATAAGAGAGAAACAACCTAGATAGGAGCGCTATTCCTTGTAAGAAAGTTTTTAAACAAATTAAAATTTCAAAGTTCTTCTTATCAAGTTGGTGATTTATGATCTAACAAGAATGAATCATAGTCTGTCCTAAAAGATTTAACAAAAAAAAACCCGACTTAACACATATAAGTGGTTGGAAAATAAATATAATAATGAATATCAAACTATTATATCAAATAGTAATAATATATAAATTAATATGTTCATGTGTGATTTTACCATTTTCTTGTATTGCTAGCATATAAGCTTTTCTTTTATGAACTTGATTCAAAATGATAGAGTAGTTACACACATGAGGAAATATTTCGCAACACACATGCAATTAAATTAGTATAAATTATCATTATGTTCTCTTAACTAAGGTGAATTAATGTATGATTCAGCTTGATTAAGAAAAACATAATGGTAGTGTATACTAATTTAATTGCATATTTAGTGCGTGAAAAAAATGTTTCTTTATGATGTACCCACTACGCTATCATTTTTATCAAGTTCATGAAAGAAAATGTTATATGCTAACAATACAATAACAAAATAGTAAAAAACCATACATGAATACGTTAAGTCGATTTTTTTGGTTACCTCTTTAGGACGACTATGATTCATTCTTGTTAGATCATAAAATCACCAACTTGATAAGAATTTTTTTTTAGGCGTTTAGATCGTAGTTTTGACTATTGTTGTCGTCTTTGAATTTTCTGTTGGACATTTTGTTGGTTATTAGTTAATTGCATAAGTCAAATTTGTATTCTGATTAATAATAGCTAGTTTTCATATTCTGTCTCATTTTTCAACCAAATAGACTGATTAAGAATTTGTAGTGATTCTTTAAACTCTGTTTCTCTTATCATGAAATTTGTTAGAGTTGTCTTACATTAGTTATCCTTTAAAATGTCTATATAAGCTGAAGTGCTTGATGATCATAATAGTTTTGAGAGTTCTTATATGGTAGAAGAGCAGATTCAACAGAAGGTTAATTTTAGTGATTAATGGAGTTTAAATTTTTATTATTCTGATTCAGTCTATTTAAATGCGTTTGATTTTTAGTGATTAACATTCATTTCATTAAGTCCATTTGTTTCTTTTAAAAAAAAAAAACCTCTTAATGGATCTTAATGAGTCTGAATGATCGACTCTATTAAAATAATAAGTGTTCTTTTCTTGAACAGATTCTCTTTTTCGTTGCTTCTCTGCTGGACAAGTTTCAAGTTTCTTCCTCTTCTTTTCCAACCAAGTATCATTTTTTTTTCTTTGAATAAGTTTTCATAATCTTTTACAAGTATTTATTTAATATTTCTAATATATAAAATATTCTTGGGTGAATTGATATTTATGAAGGACGACTCTTCTTGTCACAATTCGTTTATTGTCAAAACTTCTTTGGTAGAAGTTATCATTGTTTCTTGAGAAAAAATTATTTGAAAAAAGAAATAACTCATGAGTGATAATCTTATTCTTGAATCAATTGTTTGGAAGAAGTATTTTTTGTTTGGATCATAACTATTATTGACATAGTATTTAATTACAAATTTAAAAAAATATAAAAAACAAACAATCTTAATGAATTAGTGTTCAGACCTAAAAACTACATTTCAATATTCAGACAAATATTCGACATTTTAATCTTAATACTAATCTTAATATTCAGATGCCGCATTTAGATTCAGGCCTCTTAATTTTAACGAAAACAAATAAGGCCTAAATCTGCTTAAGAACCAGACCATATTAGGTGTATAGTACGCAATCTTACCTAATAGTTCTGTCATCCAAAAATATTCATTTGTTCAGGTAATACTCCGCAGCATTAGGAATTATGTTATGCTAATAATATTGAAGCAGGACATACATTTTCTGTCACTAAACAGTAAAATCCATTCTTATATATACAAATTGTGAGGATTGGAAGCAAAAACATTAGGTTGAAAGTGAAAAATAAATTGTCAATACACAAGTTGTACTACTTATATACATTTTAATTAGTAAAAAAAAAAAAAAGCAAGCCAATACCCCTCATCTTTTTGTGAAATTATACTAGTTATTAGAACAACGACAACTATCATGAGTCTGAATAGAACAGAACGGATACATAATATTCGAGTAACAATATCTAATTAGCTTAAAGTTGAAGCATATATATAATCGAGTTGATTTAACCCGTTAAGAATGCACAAAATCTCTTTCATTCCACAGCAACATCAGCTATATGAAACCAATTTCTTTGGAGGAGCTCTACAGTCTCTTCATCTCTGGATATTGTAACATGTTATAGTAAGTATCATAAATAAAATTAATATTATATAGTTGTATTAATTAATAATGTTAATATATGTTCTAAGTATTACAATAATAATGTTACATATATATACCTTGATTTAGAAGGAGACTTTGGGGTTTGGTGACAAAAACGAGGGCCTTCATCATATCCTTCACATGTGATTTCTCCATATTCATCTCTATAACAAACTACACCCGTTGACTTATCTTCAAATACCTATATATATTCATATAAATATAATAAATATATTACGAAAAATCAGTAGACGTTTGTACATAAATTGATTGATATTTGAAAAAAAATAAATAGTCGTACGAATAAGAAGTGAAATTGATTACATATAATTAATGTAAAAAAGAAAATAGATCTTGACGTCTAACTCAATTCAAAATTTAGCTCATGAACGAAGGATATTGCTCAAATCCTTATAAAAAAAACCTTTCATTTCTTTTTCACGTTCAAAACTGGACATCTGATATATGAATAATTTAATTTGATATAATATTAAAGCAGACAAAGGTTTTGGAGATCGAATCCACCATCACCTTTAGTAAAAAGAATGAAATACCTTAAGCCCATTTTTTGAAGTTGATTTGATCTGACACGGAGTTGTTGACGATGACGATGATGATGATGATGATGCAAACACTACTCGTCTATGGACAGGTAGTGAAAGATGATTTGGTAACTATATATAGCAACAAAAAATAATATAGTCTATCCAATATATTTAAAAACAATACAACATAATACGGTATAAAATAAGTTTCAACCATCCATAGTGAAACTAATAAGTGAATAAATTATATATCCTCAAGAAACATAGTGAGTTTCAAGTCGGAATTGAGGTTATATAGTGCTTTGACTATCAACATAAAATAGATCAATTATATTTTAGTAATAATAATTAGCAAAAGGAATATACATATAAAAATTATAATTATTATTGGAAATAATTATTGGATCAAGTCCATGGTCTAATTTTATTCCATTAGTTATTAGTTTGTCCTCTTTTTTAATGATAATCACATTTTTTTAATAAAGATTCCACTATGAGCATAGTAAAATACAGTTTCTTTCATATTAGATGACGATTACGATTAATAAAACGTTATATATCTCTAAAGAATATCTAAATTGTGGACAAATGATGGTCATCCACATTGTGAGAATATTCGACAATTAATAACACAAGTCATGATTACTGCAGAGTCACTTCTGCTTTAAAGAAATTCGTAAATCTTTTGAACTAATATTTACGATTCATGTACTACAACTATTATATATATAATGGTCATCTTTGTTGTTGTTGTTGTTATGGTCTAGCCTTACTATTTGGGATTAATGTGTATATAGTAGGAGTAGAACTTTTCCAAGAGTTCCACTCGATTATTAAAAACTTTGCTTTTCCAGCTTATATTTTGTGTATCTACAACCCCTCTCTTTAGCACTTCCACATCATGGAATAATTTCATTTAATGTTTGGACTAAGGTTGCGGCCATGATCCTCTAAACGCGATATGGATAGAAATCATCCCAAAAGTTTGAGAGATTTTTGTGGGATTGAATGAACCAACCTGCCTTTTGTAGGCTAGCTCTTTTTGTGTGTTAATAGTTAAATGAACTTGTCTCCAAAGTTTCTCTGTTATCACATAACTGATTTACCTAAATTTTTCTCACTTTCATCTTCCATCTCGGTTATGTTTGATTCACTGTTTCCTTCTTTTTTTAAGTTGGATTGATGTCCTTGAGTTGAAATCTTTCATAAACAACCTCTTTATCTACACAAAATAGTGGTAAGATTTGCACTCTGTACATTCTACATACTCTACTAAGTGAGATTTCACTAGGTATATTGTTGTTGATGATGATAATATTTTTCACTAGGGAAAATATTGAATAGCTCCTTCTTCTGTTGATAGTTTTAGATGAATAAATATTAAGGTGGAAAGCTTCCATCTTAAAAACTGAATTACCATTTTGCCGCTCTACTAAATTAAGAATTTAATTAAATAATAATATTTTAATTATCTAAAGATTGAATTATATAAAATTATAAATGCATCTTTCTTATATTAAAAAATAAAATTGACCTAGATTTAAAATGAATTGTAATCCAAAAATAGAAAGTAGAAACGCTTTTTGTCCTAAGGAAGTTCTCAAACAAACTAAAAATTCAAAGTTCCTCTTTCTCCTTTCAAGATGGTGATTTTCTAATCGAACAAGAATGAACTGTAGTTGGTTCTTAAATAAGTAACTATAAAAAAAAATTAACACAAAGATAAATTGGTTTTAAAATACATAATGAATATCAAATATTAAGATTATATAAATCAATATGTTAATCTGTAATTTTACCATTTCCTGAATTGCTACCATAGACCTTTTCTTTTATGAACTTCATCGAAATGATAAGTATTGGTACAACATGAGGAAAAATTTTGCCACACACTCACATGCAATTAAATTAGTCTTAGGTTATTAGCATTTTAATATTAATATTTAACATATTAAATTGCTTTATTTTGAAGTTATAAGAATGACCATTGGTAGGCATTTGTGTTTTAAACTACCAATTTAATCATGATATTCATCTTTGACTTGGTAGTCATGTAATGCCATTACTTTTGGCTTTGTTGGCGGAATTCATTATGAGATACAAACATTCCAATAAAAATTGGAATGGATTACTTCTACATCATCCATTAGCATTGCTTATCCATCACTTTATTTCATTCTTAATTCCTCCATTACTCTTTGTAACATATGTAACTCCTTTGTAACCTATGAAACTCCTAAGGCCATTATCTTCACTATTTAGTACCTCCATTATCATCCTATTCATTGCTTGGAAGACTTCTTGTAGTATAAATAGTGGTGGTCTTCATTTGGTTTGGAACACACACAAAACACAAGAGAAAACAAAGAGTGAAAGAGCTAGTCTAAAAGAGAGTTCTTATTAGTTGAAGGGAGGTGTTTTTTTTTGTGGAGCTTTGGACTCAACTCTTGTCCAGAGTTGTTGAGTTATACTTTGTGAAGGTTGTTGTATCCTGGAGGGGATAAGTCAAAGAGGACTACTGCTGGACCGGTGAAAACATTTGCTGCAGTGGGCTTGAATCTCCTTAAAGAGAGCGAGATATCCGCGCCTCAGCTTGAAGAGATTAATTTCTTCATTTTATTTTCAATTGTAATCTTGCAATTTTATTATCTTGTAAGTTTTTTCACTAACAATTAGTATAAAGCACCGTTATGTTTCTCTTAACTAAGTTGTATTCATATATGATATAACTTACTTAGAGAGAAAAATAGCGTATACTTACACTAATTTAATTGCATGTCAAGTGTATGACAAAATATTTGTTTATGATGTATTACTACGCTATCATTTTGATCAAGCTCACGAAAGAACATGTTATATGCTAACAATACAACAAAGAAATAGTAAAAGTCATACATGAATATGTTAGAATATACAATATTATTATTTGATGTAATAACTTGATACTCATTATTTATTCGCCAACAAATTTATATTTGCATTAAGTATGTTTTTTTGTTACCTCTTTAGGACCGACTATGAATCATTCTTGTTCAATCATAAAATCACCGTCTTGCTAATAGGAAGATCTTATGGAAAAATCTTAGGAACATTAAAACATCTTATAAAGATATTGTCACGACCCAAAACGAGCCGCGAGTGGCACCCACACTTATCCTACTATGTGAGCGAACCAACCAATCTAAACCCCAACATTTCAACCATAAATAACATAATATAATGCGGAAGACTTAAACTCATTAATGAAAATCGATTAAATAACTTCTAAAAACTCAAACACTTATTATTATCCCCAAAATCTGAAAGTCATCATCACAAGAACATTTATCCTCAAATTACTAATTCTAAGAGTATCTAGAGAGCTAGAATAAATAAAAAAAAGCTAGTCCATGCCGGAACTTCAAGGCATCAAGACATGAAGAGGAAGATCCAGTCCAAGCTAGAAGCGTTAGCTCACCCTGAAATCCGGTGTAATGAAGACTGGCTAGAGTTGCGGTTGAGTTGAAGACGACGGTACGTTCGCTGTACTCCACAAATAACAAAGAAAGAAACATACAAGTAGGGGTCAGTACAAACACAAGTACTGAGTAGATATTATCGTCCAACTCAAAATAGAAAACAGTATATATCAGATAATATCATAAAATCAACTACAATACTCAACGTGCGGCATTTACAATTACCATAACCCTTGGTCACAACACCAAGCACATCAATGAGGACTCACGCCTACCCATCATACTCATTTGGGAATTAGGTTCATTAAATTGAGTATATTAACATCTTTCAAGATTCATTATCTTTATTTTCTCGTGTCGGTACGTGACACTCCGCTCCATATACTATCGTGGTGCCGGAACGTGACACTCCGATCCTCATATACTATCCTGGTACCAGAACGTGACACCCGATCCATATACTATCCTGGTGTCGGAACGTGACACTCCGATCCTCATCATACTATCCTGGTGCCGGAACGTGACACCCGATCCTCCTCATACTATCCTGGTACCGGAACGTGGCACCCGATCCCCTAATCTCACTACTTTCGTTCATCAAACCTTCTTTTATACCAAGGCATCATCATTAACAAAGTAGATTAGGGTTTTTCAAGATTTAGGATTCAATAGCTTCATCATGCTTATTTTATCACAATTATATAATCACATTCATGCAAGCATACAATTAAGCATATAGAAGGGTTTACAACACTACCCAATACATATCATTCGCTATTAAGAGTTTACTACGAATAGCATAAACCATAACCTACCTCCACCGAAGAATTGAAGTCAAGAAATCTACTTTTCCAATGCTTTGTTTTCTTCTTCGTTTCTCCCTCTCTCGTTCGTTCGTTCTCCCTCTCGCTGTTCTTTTTCTTTTTCCTTATTCCAACCCTTTTTCTTTTACCCTAATTAGCATATAATTAAGTATAAAAGATGATAAAATACCCCACTACTTTTTTCAAGGTTCTCTCTTTTAACCCCCAAGTAATTAAATTATTAACATTAAACCACTAACGTTATAATTATAAGCAGGAATAGTCCAAAATGCCCCTTAAAACATTTAACAGAAATCCGACCCAGTCTGGGTTACGTAGCCTGTGACGGGCCGTCGTGCCGACGGTCTGTCCTGCTGAGTCGTCACAGAGTTCAGAGACTCACTTTTTATTTAAGGCCCTGTAACGGTCCCTCGTGCCTACGACGGTCCGTCCTGTCATTTCGTCGCGAAGTTCAGAGAGTCGATCTCAGTACCCAAATTTCAGAATTCTAAGTGTTTTGGAATGAGACACCCTCGACGGTCCGTCGTGGGATCCGTCGACTCAGACAGTTATTACCAGAAAATACTCTACTGCTCAAAACGACTAAACAGGTCATTACAATAGATACCAATTTACCCATCGTTCATCCCCGAACGATCACAAGAAGAAAAACAAGGGCGAAAAGGAGTACCTGAATCTGTAAACAGATGTGGGTATCTTTCTTGCATATCAGCCTCTTTCTCCCAAGTGGATTCTTCAACCGGCCGATTCTTCCATTGAACCTTGATGGATGCAATCTCTCTTGACCTCAACTTACGGACTTCTCAATCTAAAATAGCAACAGGCTCCTCCTCATAAGACAGATTCTCATCAAGAAGGACTGAATCCCAGCGAATGATGTAGTTTCTATCCCCATGGTATCTTTTCAACATAAACACATGAAATACCGGATGCACTCCTGATAGTCCTGGGGGTAAGGCTAATTCATAAGCTACCTCCCCCATGCGCTTCAGAACTTCAAATGGACCAATATACCTCGGACTAAGCTTACCTCGCTTACCAAACCGCATCGCCCCTTTCATGGGCGAAACCTTTAGCAAGACTTGCTCACCCTCCATAAACTCCAAGTCCTTAACCTTTCGTTCTGCATATTCCTTCTGTCTACTTTAAGCCGCTAAAAGCTTTTCTCGAATGCATTTCACTTTATCTAACGATTCCCTTAGAAGGTCAGTACCCCAAGGTCTAACCTCAAATGCATCGAACCACCCAATGGGAGACCTACATCTTCTTCCATACAATGCCTCAAATGGGGCCATATCAATACTTGAGTGATAGCTATTGTTGTATGAGAACTCTGCTAAGGGTAAGAAGTTATCCCAATGACCACCAAACTCTATCACACATGCACGAAGCATATCCTCCAACACTTGAATCGTTCGCTCAGACTGACCATCGGTCTGAGGATGAAACGCAGTACTAAGGTCCAATCTAGTACCTAATTCAGCATGCAATGTTTTCCAAAACTTAGAGGTAAACTGCGTACCTCTATCTGATATGATGGAGAGTGGAACTCCATGCAATCGAACAATTTCTGAGATGTAAATTTTGGCTAACTTCTCTGCATTATAAGTCACCTTGACCGGAATGAAATGAGCAGACTTAGTTAACCTATCAACAATTACCCAAATGGTGTCATACTTACCCATTGTCTTTGGAATACCAACCACGAAGTCCATTGCAATTCTCTCCCATTTCCATTCAGGAATGAACATTCTCTGAAGTGTCCCTCCAGGCCTCTGGTGTTCATACTTTACTTGCTGACAATTCGGGCATTGAGCAACAAAGTCAATAATGTCACGCTTCATTCTACTCCACCAAAATGTTGCTTTAGGTCACGATACATCTTGGTTGCACCAGGATGTATAGAATACCTTGAACTATGAGCCTCTGTAAGAATAGTGTGGATCAAATCATCGACGCGGGGTACACATACCCTTCCCTTAATTCTCAAAACACCTTCCTCATCGATTTTTGCTTCTTTAGCCTCTCCTCGCAACACCTTATCTCGGATCCGGATCAAATAATACGGAATCCATGCAATCACAAACCAAAAGATTACCTGTGATAACAGCATCTGATGCCTCCGTTTCCGACCGCCCAGGGAAAAGCGTAACAATGGGCCCTATCACCTGTCTGCCCGTTGCCTCTACCAGGTTGCGCTGCAGTAGTTCCCATTTGTCCGTCACCCCGGCCGTTTTTGTGACCACCATTACCTCGGCCAGCACGCCCTCCAGAATGACGGCCTCTTCCATGACCACCTCTACCTCTGACTATTTGAGGTCTGTAACTCTTTTTTGGACAATACCTCTTAATGTGTCCAATCTCCCAACATCCATAAACTCTCTGGATTCAAGCATAGATCTCTGTGAGAATGACGAAGTCTGGGGATAACCTCCAAACTCAGAGAAGTGTTGACCGGTCTGCGCTGGACCCCCAACTACAGTCTGCAGTGAAGACTGAATAGGTCGGGCTGGATAACCTCCTGAACCCTACCCTCTAGAGTAAGAACCATTAATCTCACCTTTCTTACGAAACCATTTAGATGTCGATGCCATGGTGAAGTCATCTGGCTTCACTCCCTCCACCTGTATCACGAAGTCTACCACTTCCTGAAAGGATTTTGCTGTAGCCGCTACCTGTAAGGCTGAAATCCACAAATCTGACCTCAACCCCTTCACAAAACGGCGAATCCGCTCTTGTGGACTGAAGCAAAGCTGTGTGGCATACCTGGATAATGCACGGAACTTAGCCTCATACGCAGTCACCGACATCTTTCCTTGCTCTAGGCTCAAGAACTCATCTCTCCTCCTATCCCTCAAGGTCCGGGGGATATACTTCTCCATAAATAAGCTAGAGAACGATGCCCAAGTCATAGGTGGTGCCTGTGCGGGTTGACACTCAACATGTGACCGCCACCACATTTTGTCATTTCTCTGAAACTGATAGGTTACAAACTCAACGCCAAATCATTCCACTATGCCCATTTTATGTAGTAACTCATGAAAATCAACCATAAAATCGTAGGCATCCTCAGATTCAGCACCCTTGAAGACTGGAGGTTTCAATTTCAAGAACTTACTGAAAAGTTCATGCTGATCGCTTGTCATTGTAGGCCCTGTAGTCAAACGAGGAAACGTGCCTATTTCCAATGAGGCATCCATGCGGGGAGCCACAGTAGCTGCAGGTTGTACCTCCGGAACCTGGGGTGCTGGTGCAGAAAACACTGGAGCTGTCTGGCCTTGATCAGATAATCCGCTAAGATAGGCAAGAACCTGATTGATCATCTCTGGGGTAGGTTGGGGTGGTAATTCCTCATTCTGCACTTGCTCATTCTCCCCTTCCTCCCCCTCTCTTACTACTTCCTCAGTCGGTGGAGGAGTCACCGCCCTAGTTCTAGATGGGCCAGGTGTTTGTCCTCTTCCTCTAGAGGACGTCCTCTTGCGACCTCTACCACGGCCTCTTGCCACTACCCCTCTTCGAGCTACAGCCCCACTGGCTGGCTCAGACGCATCTTGTCTTGCCGGTGTTGGTGTTGGCGCGGTTGTTGCTCTAGTTCTAACCATCTGCGAAATAAAGTGAAGATGGTCAGATACCAATTTGTATCACCTAGATACCAATTGGATCCAAGTAATAGCACGAAAGAAAGAAAGAATGGAATTTTCCTAAAGTCTTATAGCCTCTGAAAGAAAAGTAAAGGTGTCCCCCTACCGTTCCATAAGAATCTACTAGACTCGTTCTTGTGTGATGAGACCAACGAACCTAATGCTCTGATACCAAGTTTGTCACGACCCAAAACGAGCCGCGAGTGGCACCCACACTTATCCTACTATTTTAGCGAACCAACCAATCTAAACCCCAACATTTCAACCATAAATAACATAATATAATGCGGAAGACTTAAACTCATTAATGAAAATCGATTAAATAACTTCTAAAAACTCAAACACTTATTATTATCCCCAAAATCTGGAAGTCATCATCACAAGAACATCTATCCTCAAATTACTAATTCTAAGAGTATCTAGAAAGCTAGAATAAATAAAAAAAGCTAGTCCATACCGGAACTTCAAGGCATCAAGACATGAAGAAGAAGATCCAGTCCAAGCTAGAAGCGTTAGCTCACCCTGAAATCCAGTGTAATGAAGACTGGCTAGAGTTGCGGTTGAGTTGAAGACGACGGTACGTTCGCTGTACTCCACAAATAACAAAGAAAGAAACATACAAGTAGAGGTCAGTACAAACACAAGTACTGAGTAGATATCATCAGCCAACTCAAAATAGAAAACAGTATATATCAGATAATATCATAAAATCAACTACAATACTCAACATGCGGCATTTACAATTACCATAACCCTTGGTCACAACACCAAGCACATCAATGAGGACTCGCGCCTCCCCATCATACTCATTTGGGAATTAGGTTCATCAAATTGAGTATATTAACATCTTTCAAGATTCATTATCTTTATTTCTCTCGTGTCGGTACGTGACACTCCGCTCCATATACTATCCTGGTGCCGAAACGTGACACTCCTATCCTCATATACTATCCTGGTACCGGAACATGGCACCCGATCCATATACTATCCTGGTGTCGGAACGTGACACTCTGATCCTCATCTTACTATCCTGGTGCCGGAACGTGACACCCGATCCTCCTCATACTATCCTGGTACCGGAACGAGGCACCCGATCCCCTAATCTAACTACTTTCGTTCATCAAGCCTTCTTTTATACCAAGGCATCATCATTAACAAAGTAGATTAGGGTTTTTCAAGATTTAGGATTCAATAGCTTCATCATGCTTATTTTATCACAATTATATAATCACATTCATGCAAGCATACAATTAAGCATATATAAGGGTTTACAACACTACCCAATACATATCATTCGCTATTAAGAGTTTACTACGAATAGCATAAACCATAACCTACCTCCACCGAAGAATTGAAGTCAAGAAATCTACTTTTCCAATGCTTTGTTTTCTTTTTCGTTTCTCCCTCTCTCGTTCGTTCGTTCTCCCTCTCGCTGTTCTTTTTCTTTTTCCTTATTCCAACCCTTTTTCTTTTACCCTAATTAGCATATAATTAAGTATAAAAGATGATAAAATACCCCACTACTTGTTTCAAGGTTCTCTCTTTTAACCCCCAAGTAATTAAATTATTAACATTAAACCACTAACTTTATAATTATAATCAGGAATAGTCCAAAACGCCCCTTAAAACATTTAACAAAAATCCGACCCAGTCAGGGTTACGTAGCCTGTGACGGGCCGTCGTGCCTGCGACGGTCTGTCTTTCTGAGTCGTCACAGAGTTCAGAGACTCACTTTTTATTTAAGGCCCTGTAACGGTGCGTCGTGCCTACGACGGTCCGTCCAGTCATTTTGTCGCGAAGTTCAGAGAGTCGATCTCAGTACCCAAATTTCAGAATTCTAAGTGTCTTGGAACGAGACACCCTCGACGGTCCGTCGTGAGATCCGTCGACTCAGACAGTTATTACCAGAAAATACTCTACTGCTCAAAACGACTAAACAGGTCTTTACAGATATGTGGCTCATTAGAGGTGATTTTAATGAGCTAACTTTTTTTTAATAAAAAAAAAAGGATCTCAATGAGAAGTACAAGCAAGTGGGATTAGGCTTCCTTACTAATCTTAATGAGGTAAAGGACCTCTACAAATTAACAAGCATGAATAAACTACGAGCTAGAGAAAGCTAGATATTGCATATTCATCATAGAGTTTATAATAAATTCTATGATGATACTACAATGAGAATGCTTAAGTAATTCAAAAATATAAAATCTAAGAATAAAGTTTGTTATCAAAGGAATTCTGAAAAAAAAACAGTGGTAACCCTTTCTGAGTAATTACAAAAAATTGTATTCTTTTGGCTTATTTGAGATCTCGACAATTATTTTGGGTTTTATCTGATTGTTTGAGATTTTTGTATTGGATTTGAGTTTTATCTGATTATTTGTCAAAGAAGATATTGAATGTATCAACTTCTTTTTTGCTTATGATACAGAATTTTCCTGGTTCTAATTTTACTCTCCTTGAGAATTTTTTGTCATTTGCACTTCTAACTCGCATTTTTCTATTCTCGTGAAGCTTAGTACTGAAGAGAAGCAATAGATAGGTGCAAAAAGGTTACAAGTTCATGTTCAATTAAGTTTTTGTGAGTTTCATGGGATAAAACAACAACTTACTACAGCATATACTCCTCAACGAAATTGAGTATGTGAGAGGAAGAATGGAACAATCATGAACGTTGTATGAAGCCTTTTACAAAATAGCCATGCTCCAAAAGTTTTTTGGCCTGAAGTAGTTTGTTGGAGCGCTTATGTGCTTAATCAAAGTCCGTCTCGTGCTATTCAGCTATGACACCAGATGAAGCTTGGAGTGGACAACAACCAGATGTTCAACATTAAAGAGTGTTTGGGTGCATTGCATATTCTCATGTTCCAGATCAGAAAAGGACAAAGCTTGATGACAAAGTCAATAAGTGAGTTTTTCATAGGTGTTAGAAGGGAGTCGAAAGCTGAAAAGTTGTAAATAGTGATTATCAATCGTGGTGTAGTGTTTGATGTAGATAATTTATTGGTCGTGTGAAGAAAAGCCAAATAACCAACAACTTCCTTTGGATCTTGACGATGGAGATAAAGAGCAAGAGCTATAGAAAATATGAAAGGAAAAATAATATCATTAGAAAATGCTCAAGTTTATTATAGGCTACTTAAGGCCACTTGAGATGATTACAATCATCAACTACATAACAATTTATACTACTCAAAATATAAAACAAAAAGTCTTGGACAAATAACTAAATACATGTATCACAATTTACTAGATACATGTACTACGAAATTTTAAAAAGACTTCTTGAAAAACTATGAGACAATTTTGGAAGACTAAACATTGATGCATTATTTCCAACACTCCCCCTTAATGCATTTTCTTGATAACTCCAATGCGTTCTCGAAGATAGCAAAATTTTTCTCTATGAAGTGCTTTGGTGAAAATGTCAGCAAGTTGTTCTCCTGTCTGACAATGATGCAACTGAATTTCGCCTTTCTCTTGTGCTTCTCGGATAAAATTATACTTTATGGAAATATGCTTTGATCTTTCATGGCTGACTGGATTCTTGGCAATTGCAATTGCTGATTTTTTATCACAATATAGAACAATCCTTTTTTGTTTTGTTTTTCACCAATTTCTTCAAATATTCTCCTAAGCCAAATAGCTTGAGAAGTAGCCTTGGATGCTGAAACATATTCTGCTTCGGCAGTGGATTGAGCAACAACACTTTATTTTTTTGATAACCAAGAACAAATGCTTGATCCAAATAAGAAATCATAACAAGAGGTACTCTTCATGTCATCTATACTTCCAGCCCAATCACTATCAGAATAACCAATTAAGTTCAAATTTTCATCAAATTTGTACATTATCCCATAATCCATTGTTCCTTGCAAGTAGCGTAGAACACGCTTTGCAGCTCCAAAATGCACTTGGCTTGGTTCTTGCATGAATCTGGATAATAAACTAGCAGCAAAGTAATAATAAACTAGTACCAGGCTCTTGGAGCTTGCTTCAGCCCGTAAAGATCTTTTTTTAGTCTATACACCTTTTCTTCTCCCCATTAAACAAAAAATCCATGAGGTTGCTATAAATATCTTCATCAAGTTTTCAATTCATAAATGTTGATTTAACATCAAGTTGAAATATCTTCCATTTCTTTTGTGCAGCAACAACAATTACAGTTCTAATTGTCTCAAGACGAGAAACTGGAGAGAAAGTTTCATAAAAATCAATACCTGGTTTCTGCGTGAAGCCTCTAGCAACCAACCTTGCTTTGTGCTTTTGAATATCTCCTTCCTGATTGAGTTTGATTTTGTCCATTTTAGACTTACAACTTCTCTTTCTCTAGGAATAGCCACAAGCTCCCAAGTATTATTTTTTTCGATCATTCAAATTTCTTTTTCCATGGTTTTCTGCCAAACATCATGCTTTATTGCTTCTTCATAATTTTTTGGCTCAACACCGGCAAAATTACATCTTTGATAAATGTCACTCAATATTTTTGTTCCTCTTGAAGGCGGTTCTTCATTATCTGAATCTGGGATTTCTCTCCCTTGAGAGACATCTTCATTATCCTCCCAATTCCATGTTGTTTTTTCATCAAAAATGACATCTCTACTAACAACAAGTTTGTTAGTTTTGTCATCGAGAAGCCTATATCCTTTTGTCACATCACTATAACCAAGAAAGACACATTTTTGACTTTTTTCATCCAATTTTGTTATTTTCTCAGCAGGTACATGAGCATAACAAATACACCCAAATTTTTTAAAATAACTTACAGAAGGTTTAATTCCACTCCAAGCTTCAACTGGTGTCTTGTCCTTTAGTGCCTTTGTTGGACACCTGTTAAGAATGTGAAGTGTTGTATGCACTTGCCCAAAAATATTTTGGCAGCTCTTTCTCATTCATCATAGTTCTGCCCATTTCAACAATTGTTCTATTTCTTCTTTCAGATACACCATTTTGTTGAGGAGTATACCCTGCTGTAAGTTCCTCTGAATGCCTTCATTTTTGTAATATTCTTTAAATTCTCGACTTGTGTATTCACCTCCTCGATCACTGCGAATGGTTTTGATGTTGCAACCTTTTTGCTTCTCAACAAGAGCTTTAAATTTCTTGAATGTAGCAAATGCTTCTGACTTTTCTTTCAAAAATTAAACACAAGTCATTCTTGAGAAATCATCAATAAAGATTATAAAATACCTTTGACTTCCAAGAGATGGAGTCTTCATTGGTCCACAAATGTCGGTATGAATTAGTTCCAAAAATACACTTGCTCTCTAAGACACCCCTTTTGGAAAAGACTTCCTGTGTTGCTTTCCCATTATAAAACTTTCACATGTATCCACCTCAGTATGTATCTCAGGAAGGCCTTGCACCATGTCCTTTTGCTTCAGAAGCTTTAAACCATGAAAATTCAAGTGACAATTTCTTTTGTGCCAAAGCCATGAATCATCTACAATTTCATTTTTTAATGCATTGTAATAAAATTACAAAGGGAAGTTTCTTTTTATCATCTTTACTTCAACAATGACTTGATTTGGCTCAATTTTATCATAAATCTTGCAATAATTATCTCTAAACACAAGAGAATAACCATTTTCCATGAGTTGACCAACACTAAACAAATTTTCTTCCAAGTCAGGAACATAAAGAACATCATGAATTTGCTTACCGCATCCTTTCATGTTGATCGAAATAGTACCTTTACCTTTCGCATCAACTAAGGCTCCATTCCCCATCTTCACTTTAGTAGTGATGCGCTATTGGACTTAGAGGCGATTAGAACTTCTAGAATAGTTATTATTAATTGAAAGAAAAGCCTTTCATCTCCAGTCATGTGATTATTACAACCACTATCAACATACCATTCATTGCTTTTTGTTGAAGCATCAGATTTAGAAGCAAAGAAAAGATTTTCTTCCCTTTCTTCCTCATGTTTTTCACAAAAATTTGCTTGCTCCCGTTTTCTTGTGCAAACAATCCTTTTCAACGTGGCCAAACATTTTACAAAAGTTACATTGGGGCTTGCCTTTGTGCCAACATTTTTCTGCATTGTGATTAGTCTTTTTGCAAACTTTACAAAAAAGACTAGAGTTTTTCTCACCTTGTTCTTCAACCTTCTTGGAAGAACCGTCATGATCCTCCGTCTCTTTGGGTTGATCTTTACGAAAAAAACTTCGCTTCTCGTGTGCACGAAATGATCCAACTAGCTCTTTGATGGAAAGCTTAGAAAGATCTTTCGTCTCCTCAGTGATAGCAACGATGTACTCATACTTTTCTGTGACACTAATTAGAATACTTTCCACAACTTGTTGTTCAGAAATTATATCACTATGATTTCTCATTTCATTAACAATATTCATGACTCTTGTGCAATATTCATCAATTTTTCCAGATTCTATCATCTTTAAATTTTGAAACTCTCTTATAAGAGTTTAAAGATTCATAGTGCGTACCTTTTTGTCACCATACGCCTCAGTTTCAATAAAATCCCAAGCTTCCTTTGCAGTCTCACAAGTAGCAATTTTTGCAAAATATGCTCTTGAGACTCCCATTTGGATTTTTCTCAAGGCTTTTGCATCTTGACGATACTTAGCCTCAAGATTTTTCATCTCTGTTGTTGTAAGATCACCATCATTTTCTTGCTCTTCAAAGCCATTTGCAACAATAGTCCACAAACCTTCAGCTTTCAAATGTGTTCTTATTCTTATCTTCCATTATTCAAAATCAGTTCCATCAAAAAATGGAGTAAGAACAACTGAAGAATCAGCACCTTCATTTGTTTTGGATGTCATATTCTTTTTCTTCACCTAACCTCAGATTAAGAACGAAAACCTGCTCTTGATATCAATTTGTAGAAAATATGAAACGAAAAATAATATATTTACAAAATGTTCAAGTTTATTATAGGCTACTTAAGGCCACTTGATATGATTACAATCATCAACTACATCACTATATATACTACTCAAAATAGAAAACAAAAAGTCTTGCACAAATAACTAAATACATGTATCACAATTTACTAGATACATGTACTACAAAATTCTAAAAAGACTTCTTGAAAAACTAAGATTCAATTTTGGAAGACTAAACATTGATGCATTAATTCCAACAAGAGCAACTAGTAGCCGATGAAGGTGATTCTACCTTGGTACATCAAGAAGGAACCAACTTCGACCTCAACAAAATCGAACAAGGCCAACATGGATGGCATATGGGTGAGTGGAAATGTTCAATCTGGAAATAAATTCATCTACATATTTAGCTTTATTTTCTGGTTGTGATCCCATAAAATTTGAGGATGCCTATAAAGATGGAATGTGGCAAAAAGCAATGGATGTTGAGATTGCCTCTATTGAAAAAAACAATACTTGGGAGCTTATGGATCTTCCAAAAGTCCAAAAATCTATTGGAATTAAATGTATTTATAAAACCAAACTCAATGAGTCTGGTGAAGTTGATAAGTCCAAGGCGCTCTTGGTTGTGAAAGGATACAATCAAGAGTATGGTGTGGATCACAAAGAGGTCTTTACCCCGGTAATTAGACTTGATACCATCGGATTGATGTTGGCATTGGCAGCTCAAAACAATTGGCCGATTTATCAACTTGACGTAAAATCAGCCTTTTGGCACGGAGAGTTGCAAGAGCACATATCTGTTGATCAACCTCCTGATTATGTGATGCATGAAAGTGATCACAAAGTTTATGGATTGAAAAAAGGCTTTATATGTGCTAAAACAAGCTCCCCGAGCTTGGTACAGTCACATTGATGCATATTTTAATCTAGCAAATTTTAGAAAATGTCCATACGAGCATACACTTTATATACAAAACTTGCGGATGGGAAACTTGTGATTTTATGCTTATACATAAACTATTTGATTTAAACTGGGAGTAATCCTATATATCTTGAAAAATTTAAGTTATCCATGACGACTGAGTTTGATATGTCTAATTTTGGCTTGATGCATTACTTTTTGGGCATTGAAGTAAAGCAATCAAGTATTGAAATTTTTACTTCGCAGAAGAAATATATCCAGGAAACATTACAGAGTTTTGGAATGCAGAGTTGCAATTCTGTCACAACACCAACAGAGTTGGAACTGAAGTTGGAAAAGAATCTTATAGGAAAGAAGATTGACAACACTTTTTTCAAACAACTCGTGGGATGTCTGATGTATCTGACAGTCACCAGGCCTAACATAATGTATTTTGTTAGTCTTGTTGGCAGGTAAATAAAGCATCGAAAAGAGATTCTTTTGTTTGTTGCTACAAGAATTCTAAGGTATTTTCAAGGTACGATTGACTACTTGAATACAAGACAGAAGGCAAGTCACAGTTAATTGCCTTTACAGATAGTGATTTTGCTGGAGATAAAGAAGACAGGAAAAGCACTTTTGTTTATATGTTTATGCTTGGATTTGAAGTTGTTTCTTGGTGCTCCAAGAAGAAACCAATTGTTACATTATCCACTATAGAAGCAAAGTTTGTAGTTGCAACTGTGTGCGCTACCCAAGCAATTTGGTTGAAGAAGATATTGGTTGAGCTTCATGCTAGACAGCAAGAACCAATCTTATTTACTGCGATAATGTCTCGGCGATTAAGCTTTCAACGAATTCAGTATTGCATGGATGGAGCAAACACATAGATGTTAAGTTTCACTTCTTGAGATCTCTCACGAAGGAGAAAGTTATTGATATTGTCTACTGTAGAAGTGAAGACCAAGCTGCTGATATCTTCACAAAGTCCCTCAAGCTGGCAACATTCAGAAAGTTAAGGAAGCTACTTGGAGTTTGCACTTTAAAAGAAAGCAACGATGAATAATGTTATTAAGCTGAAGTCGTAGACTTATCATTTTAAGGGAGGGTTTGTTAGATATTTTAATAAATTAAGTTTCTTCATTCCTAGATTTCAGGGTATATGGTTATTATTCCCAAATTACTGGAAACGTGTGACTTAGTGGGTCAATTAATTTCTTTTATGGCTTAGTGGTTGAGATAATGTAGGATTAGACATGCCTTAATTTCATAAAGGTATCACTTATGCACGTAATAATTTGTTATAGAAAATAGTTGTTTACAATTATCATAATAGTATTAATATAATTACGGTAAATTAGTTGTAAACATATTTCTATTGTAAGATAAATATTATAAAATTATGTATGTATATGTGTTATCGGAGAAATTTCTACACTTGATAAATATAGTACTTGCATATTATTATTTTTTACACATGAATCATATACTCATCAAAATAGTATTAAATTGAAGACAAATTCATCAAAGACATGTTAAAAGTAAATTAATGAGACAATCTTTATAATAAAATTACGAGATCATATAACTATTATATGTTTTATGCCTTAGATTTCTTCTATCGAACAATATATTTATTAAAATAGTATATTAAAGGTGTGTTCATCTTTATATTCGATTAATTACTTTATAAGGTTTTAATTGTAAATTTTATTAAATATATTACAGGTTAGATATAGCTATCTATGACTAATAATTATATCAAATTTAAATAAAAATCAACTTCAGAATTACTTAAATTTTATCTTGATCCTACTTTGAGATTATTATTTTTTTGGTAATTAACTGTATATTCATTAATCAACAAATGGTATTGACAGATTATGACAAATTACATCACAGTTTGTTAACTAGAAAAAACAAAACTCAGAGGAGATATAAGGGATGTGTTCAAGATTTCTACTTTTGCCTTCAAAAATTCTAATTTCAGATTATTTTTTGTTTGGCTCAAACCTATTATATTAAAACAATACATATACATTTTAATGCAATTAATTAAAGGTGTTCATCGTTGGATTTAATTCAATTTTATATACATATTGTTAAGCTTTAAACATAATTGAATAAATAGTGATTACCGTTAATTACATTAAATTAAGAAAATTTACATCAAAGTAGAAGTATAAAATTGCACTAAGGATTAAGTTACACTCAAGTTCATCTTGATAAATTATTTTGAGAGAATTATTATTTGACTCAAATTTATTCGATCGAAATACTATGCATATTGGTGTTGATCTTTCTGTTTGGTTCTATTTTAATATATGATTTAAATTGTAAATTTCAAATAATTTTAAATGAATTTAAGAAAAAACTCTTTAAGGCTCACACAAGCTTCATCATGAACAGGTGCTTCAGAAATAGTTATTTGACTCATGTCTCTATTTTGAATATTGAATACAATAGAATACATATAAATTTGGATATTTGTCATTTTTTATGGACTGTCCAATTAGAAATACAAATGCATTTGAATACATAAATATATTAGTAGATTTGAATATAAGAATTCATCCATTTTTTGTACAGTGGAATACATATACATCTGGATAATTATATTGCAATCAATTCATTATCATTTGTTTTTTAACTGAATTGTTCAATTATATTGATATTTTAACAAAATTATATTAAGAAATATCGGAATACAATTATTCACAATTACAATAAATTAAGTTAAAACAAACTTATGTGAAATGCCTTAACATTTGAACAAAAACAATAGCAACAATGAAGAATGGTGTACAATGTATTTCAATTTTTTTAAAACTGACTAGAATTCAAAAGTATCTGCTGACCATATAATTATTAGTTTTTAATGTAATGATATGAGATTGAGAATTTTAGGACATAATTAACGAGATTGTTATAGTACTAGAAATTACCTTATATAATGCAGTATAATTGAAATTGTAAAAAAATAAGAAACAAAACAATATACAAATACGGTGAAATATTAATTAAAATGTACTCTCTTTTTTTTAGATAGCACTGAATTTCAATAATCTAGTTATTTATATAAATTGCTCTAAAATTAATCTCAATTTTATCAAAAGAAATTATTATATTTATTCCACGTACCAAAACGACTCCTCAATTTTGTAAAGTCCAAATAGTAGAGGAGGGAAGCCCTTTGATCGAAAAAAATTAGAAGAGGCCCAATTCAAAATGAGCCCACCAGACATTCACACCAATAAACAATGGTCACTATGTCCTCATAGAAGTTAACGATGGTGAAAACCCTATAAATACCTAATAAGGTCCTCTTTACATATCTCACTCCGCCATAATAGATCAAAAGCCCTTAATTTCTCTATTCCTTCTAGGTTTTGGATCTGTAGCTGCTCCTTTTTTCTATCATTCCCTTTTTGGGCAAATCAAGATATGTTTATCTATCTATTGTTTTGTTTTTTGCTTGAATTTCGTGTTTTTTAGAACAAGTTGGTGTTCTTCTTTAGTGTGCGTTTGCGATTTTAGGATTGTGTTGAAGATCAATAAATGTTGGGTTTGTTTTTGTAGATTTGGCATAGGTGGGTGAGAACTGAGTGGTGACTATTCTGAGTGGAGGTTATGGCTAGGAATCGAGAAGAGGGAAGCTCATCTGAGATCAAGTTCGTTAAGGGGGTAGATCTGCTATGTTTTGGGGTTTGAATTGGGAAAAAGAGGAGCTTGACGAAGTTGCCTTCAGATCCCTTTGATATGGACAGTAGCAACCAAAGGATGGGTTTTTCATCCATGACTACTTGGATAGAGGATTTTGGCTTTATTGTAGATGAGAATTAATGATGTTGAGAAACTGATTTGCAAGATGGGAATTCATCAGGATGCGGGTTTCTAATTGATTGATGGAAATTGTGAGCCACTGGGGATGAATTTCAAAGAGGGGTTGAACAGTGGTCATGGTCTAATGGATGGTGAATGATTATTGTTGTGTGGATGGAGGTAATTCATCGCAGGCATTATTGGTTGTTGTCCCTTGGTTATTAAGGCTTGGGGGGACCTATTTGTAGTTGAAAGAATATGCAAGCCTTTATGGGATGTTGTTGTTGGAGATCCAGTTTTATGGAGAAAAATTAACATAGTTCATCCATTTTGTACTAACATCACAAATGATATCCTTATAAACTTGACGAATAGAGCTCAAGCCCATCTTCATTCGCTCAGTCTATTTCACTACTCAAAGCTCACTGATGTTGGTTTGAAGCTCAAAGGTTAGTTGTTTCTCTTGTGTTTTTTGCTTAGTTAATAGGAACTGTATTAGCTTAACAGTTATAAGTAGTAAGAAATCTATTCAGCACGCCTCAGTTCTCATTAGGTTATTCCAGGGCCTTGCCAACATTTGACAGACAAGAGAAATGTCCTCTAATTGATGCAACACTTGAAGAATGCCTATATATATGGTAATAACTAATCTCTCCATTACTTGTGTAGGAGTCTTCTATTGTTCCCAGACGAGAAAGACAGGTGAGGGCGAAATGGACAGTCTCCATGGCTTCACCAAGTAAGCATCGCAAACCCCAAATGATAATTTTTGAAAAATATCTATTGTATGTCTGGTTTCATTTTGTTATTTGTTGTATTTAGTATTGGAATGAAACAAAGCAGAAAGGATTTAGTATTCCTATGGTCTACCCCATCTATTTAGTCGTTCATGTCACATAATTTCGTTATTGTTAATTTTCCCATGTGTATCCCTTTTTCAAACTATTTGGCGTGCTTTAATTTATGCAGAGTTTGTTTATCCACAAGTTAAGGACAAAATATGTTTATACTCTATCCTTTATAAATAAAACTTGGCGAAATTTAACTGGTTATCATTGTTGTTGTTGTTGTTATGGTCTACCCAAACTATTTCGGATTAATGTGTATATAGTAGGAGTAGAACTTTTCCAAGAGTGTCACTTGATTATTAAAAACATTGTTTTTCCAGCTTATATTTTGTATATCTACAACCCCTCTCATTCGCACTTCCACATCATGGAACAATTTGATGAATGTTTGGACTAAGGTTGCAGCCATGGCCCTCTAAACGCGATATGGATAGAAATCAGCCCAAAAGTTTGAGAGATTTTTGTGGGATTGAATAAACCAACCTGCCTTTTGTAGGCTAGCTCTTTTTGTGTCTCCAAAATTTCTCCGTTATGACATAACTGATTTATTTAAATTTTTCTTTCACTTTCATCTTTCATCTCGACTATGTTTGATTCTGTGTTTTCTTCTTTTTGTAAGTTGGATTTCACTAGGCATGTTGTTATTGATGATGATGATATTTTTCAATAGGGAAAATATGGAAGAGCTCCTTCTAGTGTTGATAGTTTTAGATGAATAAATATTAAGGTGGAAAGCGTCCATCTTAAAAATTAAATTACCATTTTACCTCTCTACTAAATTAAGAATTTAATTAAATAATAATATTTTAATTATCTAAAGATTGAATTATATAAAATTATAAATGCATCTTTCTCATATTAAACAATGAAATTGACCTAGATTTAGATTGAATTATAATCCAAAAATAGAAAGCAGAAATACCCTAGATTAGGAACGCTTTGTCTCCTAAGGAAGTTTTCAAACAAACTAAAAATTCAAAGTTTCTCTTTCTCATATCAAGATGGTGATTTTCTAATCGAACAAGAATAAACCGTAGTTGGTTCTAAAAGAAGTAACTATATAAAAACCAACTTAATACAAATATAAATTAGTTGAAAAATAAATAATGAATATCAAATAGTAGGAATATATAAACAATATGTTCATATGCTATTTTACCATTTCCTTATATTGCTAGCATAGACCTTTTCTTTTATGAACTTCATCGAAGTGATAGAGTATTGACACAGCATGAGGAAATATTTTTCCATACACTCGACATGCAATTAAATTAGTAAAAAATCACCGTTATGTTTTTCTTAACTAAGTTGAATTAATATATGATTAACTTACTTGAGAGAAAAATAACATATACTTATACTAATTTAGTTGCATGTCAAGTGTGTGACAAAATATTTCTTTATAATTTACCACTAGTCCACTACTCTATCATTTTGATCAAGTTCATGGAAGAAAATGTTATATGATAACAATACTACGAAATGCTAAAAAATAATGAATATGTTAGTTTATATAGTATTATTATTTGATATTCGTTCTTTATTCGTCGATAAATTTATATTTTCGTTACGTAAAATTTTTTGTTAATTCTTTAGGATCGACTATGATTCGTTTTTGTTTGATCAGAAAATCACAATCTTAATAAGTATTTTGAATTTTTAGTTTGTTCAAAACTTACAAAAGAAAACATTTCAATCTAGGGTGTTTCTCCCTTCTATTTTTAGATGGTGATTCATTCTAGATCTACGCAAATCAACATTTTTAATATGTAGAAGATGAACGTTGAATTATTAGTTTAAGTAAAACTTCCTTTACAGAGCAGCGATCTATTTAGAGTGAAGTCAAATGTTATATGTAGGAGTTGTTCACCGTAGTATAGTTATGACACCAATACTACCAAATTTAGCAACTAGATAGGAGCAATGAACTCTTTTTGCAATGAACTCTTTTTTCTTATAAGACTTGCCAATCACCATTCAAAAATAGAAGAGAGAAACAACATAGATAGGAGCGCTATTCCTTGTAAAAAAGTTTTTAAAAAAATTCAAAGTTCTTCTTATCAAGTTGCTGATTTTATGATCTAACAAGAATGAATCACAGTCTGTCCTAAAAGACTTAACAAAAATAAACAGACTTAACACATATAAATTGGTTCGAAAATAAATATAATAATGAATATCAAATTATTATACCAAATAGTAATAACATATAAACTAATATGTTCATGTGTGATTTTACCATTTTCTTGTATTGCTAGCATATAAGCTTTTCTTTTATGAACTTGATCAAAATGATAGAGTAGTTACACACATGAGGAAATATTTCGCAACATACGTGCAATTAAATTAGTATGAGTCATCATTATGTTTGTGTTAACTAAGGTGAATTAATGTATGTTTCAGCTTGATTAAGAAAAACATAATGGTGGTTTATACTAATTTAATTGCATGTCTAGTGCGTGACAAAAATATTTCTTTATGATGTACCACTACGCTATCATTTTTATCAAGTTCATGAAAGAAAATGTTATATGCTTACAATACAACAACGAAATAGTAAAAAACCATACATGAATATGTTAGCATATATAGTATTATTATTTGATTTAATAATTTGATATTCATTATTTATTTGTCGATAAATTTATATTTGCGTTAAGTCAATTTTTTTTATTACCTCTTTAGGACGGACTATGATTCATGCTTGTTAGATCATAAAATCACCAACTTGATAAGAATTTTTAGGCGTTCAGATGTAATTTTGACTATTATTGTCGTCTTTGAATTTTTTGTTGGAAATTTTGTTGGTTATTAGTTAATTGCATAAGTCAAATTTGTATTCTGATTAATAATAGCTAGTTTTCGTATTCTATCTCATTTCTCAATCAAATAGACTGATTAAGAATTTGTAGTGATTCTTTAAACTCTGTTTCTCTTATCATGAAATTTGTTAGAGTTGTCTTACATTAGTTATCCTTTAAAATGTCTATATAAGCTGAAGTGCTTGATGATCATAATAGTTTCGGAGTTCTTATATGGTAGAAGAGACGATTCAGCAGAATGTCAATTTTTAGTGCACTATCATTTGTTTGCACTTAATGGGAGTCTGAATCTTAATCATTCTGATTCAGTCTATTTAAGTGCGTTTGATTTTTAGTGATTAACATTCATTTCATTAAGTCAATTTGTTTCTTTTTTAAAAAAAAACTCTTAATGGACCTTAATGAGTCTAAATGATCAACTCTATTAAATAAGTATGTGTTCTTTTCTTAAACAGATTCTCTTCTTCGTTGCTTCTCTTCTGGACAAGTTTCAAGTTTCTTCCTCTTCTTTTCCAATCAAGTATCATTTTTTTTCTTTGAATAAGTTTTAATAATCTTTTACAAGTATTTATTTAATATTTCTAATATATAAAATATTCTTGGGTGAATTGATATTTATGAAGAACTCTTCTTGTCACAATTCATTTGTTGTCAAAACTTCTTTGGAAGAAGTTATCATTGTTTCTTGAGAAAAATTATTTTGAAAAAAACAAATAACTCATCTTTTTTTTGGGTTGAGTGATAATCTTATTCTTGAAACAATTGTTTGGAACAAGTATTTTTTGTTTGGATCATATCTATTATTGACATAGTGTTTAATTTCAAATTTAAAAAAATATTAAAAACTAAATTAGACTTCTTAATTTAGTTTTCTATGAATGTTTTTTATTGTCGTAAGTCTTTATTCTTATTTTGTAATTATTACATTTTATTATTCATTACAATTTACATATGTATTTCCATGAGTTTTAGTCATTCTAACATATCTATAAAAATTTACATTAAACACACGTGCGAAACACGTGCTTAAAAACTAGAAAACAAAAAAAGACACAAATACTGTGAAATATTGATTAAAATGTAGTCGTTTTTTTGGAAATAAGACTCAACTTCAATAACCTAGTTATTTATATAATTTGCTCTAAAATTAATTTGAATTTTATCAAAAGAAATTATTATGTTTATTCCACGTACCAAACGATTCCTCAATCTTGTAAAGCCCAAATAGTAGAGGAGGCCTTTTGTTCGAAGAAAAGAATAGGAGGCCCAATTCAATAAAATGAGCCCACAAGTCGTTCACACCAAGAAACAATGGTCACACCAAGACAATGGTCAGGTCAAGGCCTGGAACCGAGGAGAGGGAAGATCATCTGAGATCAAATTCGAAGGGAGGGTGGATTTCATAAGTTTTGAGGTTTGAAATGTGGAAAAGAGGAGCTTGATGAAGTTGCAAATTTTTTGCCTTGGGATTCGTTTGATATGGACAGTAGTAACCAAAGGATGGTTTTCAGCCATCACTAGTTGGTTAGAGGATTTTGGCTTTATCGTAGATGAGAATTATTGAGGTTGAAAAAACTTATTCGCAAGATGGGAATTCATCAAGGTGTGGGTTTAGAGTTGATTGATGGAAATTGTGAGCTGTTAGGGATGAATTTCAGAGAGGGGTTGAACGGTATCATGGTATGGTGGATGGTGAATGATCATTGTGGTGTGGATGGAGGTAATCCATCACATCCGTTGATTGGTGTTGTTGGTTGTTGTCCCTGGGTTATTTAGGCTTCGGGGACCTATTTGTAGTTGAAAGAGTATGCAAGCCACTTTTATGGAGAAATATTAACATAGTCCATACATTTTGTACATTATTGATATCTTTATAAATTTGATGAATAGAGCTCAAGGACATAGATCGATCAAGAACTTCTCTAAAATCTGCTCTTTGATTAGTGATTCATCGACCACTAGATTAAACTATCTCACCCTATTTTTAAACTAGGTGGCTCAAATGATTTGCACGTTAGTTAGGATCAGCCATGTGAATCCTTATATCATAAATATTCTATTCGAGCCAATAATGTTTTATAATTTGCACTTCGGTATTATATAACGGCCATTTGAGTTGAAGATAAGTTATTTGGGATTATTTTCTTATTGATTGTTTGATTTGTAGTATATTATTAAAAACAACTCCATTGCATAAAGTATTATCATTTATGATACATAACAGACTTTTATAATTTCAAGGGTGCAAATCGGCAAAATGGGGAAACATGTTGATAATGGCATCTTGATTATTATTTTAGAATGATTCTAGCTTCACAAATTTAAATTCATTGATGCTTAATTACGTGATACAAACTTTAGTTGTTCTTTCTACATGGTTTGCCAACTTTAATTTTCTTTTTCATATTCTTCATTTATTTATCATTATTTTCTATTACTTATTCAACTTTTATACTCTTAATATTCATAAATCTCATCTTTTCATATTCAAAACCTTCAAATATTTAAATTAAAACTTTATGATATCTTTTGCTATTCCTTCTATTGTATCTATATAAATTCAACTTCTTTATCTTATGAAACCTCTACCAAGATTATTAGGCTATTATTTTTGTTTTATAGTTAAAGTAGATGAATAAGACTCTTGAATTTTGATAGGATATGGAATGAGCCGATAAGAAATTACAGAATTATGTACTAATTTTATACTTATTTTCATATTTATATACATCAGTATTATAAGAATAATGTATACATTGTATTTATTTTTTTTTGAAATCTGTTTCTTTTTGTCTTTTTTTCTTTGTTAGACTTCTTAATTTAGTTTTCTATGAATGTTTTTTATTGTCGTAAGTCTTTATTCTTATTTTTGTAATTATTACATTTTATTATTCATTATAATTTATGTATGTATTTCCATGAGTTTTAGTCATTCTAACATATCTATAAAAATTTACATGAAACACACGTGCGAAGCACGTGCTCAAAAACTAGGAAACAAAAAAAATACACAAATAAAGTGAAATATTGATTAAAATGTAGTAATTTTTTTGGATATAAGACTCAACTTCAATAACCTAGTTATTTATATAATTTGCTCTAAAATTAATTTGAATTTTATCAAAAGAAATTATTATCTTTATTCCACGTACCAAAAGATTCCTCAATCTTCTAAACCCCAAATAGCAGAGGAGGCCTTTTGTTCGAAAAAAAGAATAGGAGTCCCAATTCAATAAAATGAGCCTACAAGTCGTTCACACCAAGAAACAATGGTCACTATGTCCTCCATAGATCTTAACAAAGGTGAAAAGACTATAAATACCCTATAATTTGGTCTTTATATATCACTTACTCTGCCGTTATAGTTCAAAAGCCCATCATTTCTCGATTCCTTCTAGATTTTTGGTGGTGTAGCTGCTCTTTTAACCACCATTTCCCTTTTTGGGCAAATCCTGGTATGTTATCTATTTTTTTCATTTTCCATTTTGTTTTTTTGTTTGAATTTTGTGTTTTTCGGGATCAAGTTAGTGTTTTTGTTTAGTTTGTGTTTGCGATTTTATGGTTTTATTGAAGATCAATTAATGTTGGGTTTGTTTTTGTGGATTTGGCGTAGATGGAGTAGTGGTGAGTGGTGTTTTTTTCAGTGGACGTTAAGGTCTGGAATCGAGGAGAGGGAAGATCATCTAGGATCAAGTTTGGTAAGGGAGGGTGGATTTCGTAAGTTTTCGTGTTTGAAATGGGGAAAAGAGGAGCTTGATGAAGTTGCTAATTTGTTGCCTTGGGAGTCGTTTAATATGGACAGTAGTAACCAAAGGATGGGTTTTTTCAGCCATGACTAGTTGGTTAGAGGATTTTGGCTTTATGGTAGATAAGAATTATTGAGGTTGAAAAACTTATTCGCAAGATGGTAATTCATCAAGGTGCGGGTTTCGAGTTGATTGATGGAAAATTAAGATCAAAGTCAAAGAAGTCAAGAGTCAAGTCTAGAAGTTAAGAAACAAGTCAAAACAAAGTTCTTCAAAGTTTTCAAGACTTTTAAACAATGTTTTAACTATGTTTTAAAGACTTAAGAGTTGAGTTCATCAAAGAGAAAAGTTGAAGTTCTTTCCTTAAAGAAGTATATGGGACTATGTATTCCCAAAGAGTTTTAAAGAAATGTTTTCACATTTAAACAAGAACGGAAACTGAGATTTCCAAAGAGCATTCGAGCTAGTTTTGAGAAAACCGCAAAAGCTTTCTAAATGAAGCAAGCAGGGAAACTGAGATTTTCAAGATAGCTTTTATGCTAAGTTTTGACAACTAATCTCAAATCACAGAAGAAGTATGTGTTAAAAACATAAGATCCAATATATTTTGGGAGTAGTATTGAGCACCGGTTTAGGAACGAGCGTGAGTTCATATAACTCACATCTCCATAAAATCATGTAGCCACCATGGGTAAAAATAAGGTCATACTTTTTAGATGAACCCTTTTCACAATAGACTAGTGGATCCATTAGGCAATTCAGGTCTTAAACCATTGGCCGGGTATAGGATGCGCTGGCAGCGTGAGGTAGATCGTTGTATCATCACTATAGCTCTTATGTGATGGTTGTCGGCTAGAGAAACTTCCACAAAAGTTATTGTTTTCTTATAAACAAAATTTATTTGTATTTTGACATGCATCTCATAGTCAATTGTATCTATGCATATACACAGAGTTTCCAATATATTTTTAAACATCTTTTCTTTGTATTGCACTTGTGTTTAAATTTTTTTATATTAAAATTAGTAGTTATGTTGAGTTAGTTGAGCCAGGTAAGTTCTTCAGTTTTTTTTAGACTCTTTCTAGCCTATGTTGTTTAGCATTCCAACTCGCATACTCGTACATGCAATGTACTGATACCAGATGACATGCATCGTGTTATAATGCAGACAAAGGTAATGAGGATCGGCATCCAGCGCACCATTTATCCAGTATAGCACTCCAGAGTCTGTTGGTGAGCCTCCTTGCATTTAAAGGACTCCTTTTTTTTATATATTAGTTGTTAGGATGTTGTGGGGTCTGACCAAACATCCATCTCAGATGTTTAGAGACATCATAGATAGTCAAATGTTAGTCCTTTGAGTCGTTACATTTTCATCTATTATGTTATAGACTTGGGTGGGCAGCTTGCCAAGTTGAATGTTTAATTTTTAGACATTCTCAGATTATGTTATTATTCAGTTCAGTTAGATTTATTAATCCTTATAAATGTGCATATAATCTTCCACTAAGTTAAGTAAGTCATGTCAAGGGTCTTTTCAAGGCAACCAATGGTTTCGAGTGCTGGCCACACCTAGGGTATAGGTTTGGGGCGTGACAATTTGTGATGTTGTTCTGTATTTTATACTCACTATATAATATTTTTTTTATGAACTTGATCAAAATGATTAAATAGTAGCACAACATGAGGAAATATTTTAATACATACTCGACATACAATTAAATTAGTACAAGTCGATCACCATTACATTTATTTAATTAAGCTGAATCAAATATTATTTAAACTAGAAAGCTCCTATCTAAAATATTGAATTACCATTTTGCCTCTCTAATAAATTAAAATTTTAGTAATATCTAATTAAATAATAATATTTTAATTATATAAAGATTGAATTATATAAATACATCTTCCTCGTATAAATAATGTAATTTCCCTACAACAAAATTGTTGAAGAAAGCTTTAAGACTGATGAAACATGTCGAAGGAACAATAGACTGATGGAACATGTCGAACAATAGACTTATAAAGGCAAAATATTTCTGTTGTTATATGTGGATGATATTATTGTCACATAATGTAATCCGTCTCATGTCCCACAGTTGGTGCTATAACTTGGGAAGGAGTTCACTTGAAAGATCTTGACCCTTTACACGTCTTTCTAAGGTGAAGTATTTCGAAGGAGGAGTTCACTTAAATCAAAGAAAGTATGCTGGTGAATTGTTGGCGAAGAAAGAGATGACTTTGTGTAACGACCTGTTTAGTCGTTTTGAGCAGCATATTTTATTTCTGGAAAAACTGTCTTGGTCGACGGATCCCACGACGAAATGTCATGGGCACGAAATCGTTCGATTACATGGAGAGAAGTTAGCCAAAATCTATATCTCAGAAATCGTTCGATTACATGGAGTTCCACTCTCCATCATATCAGATAGAGGTACGCAGTTTACTTCTAAGTTTTGGAGAACATTGCATGCTGAATTAGGTACTAGGTTGTACCTTAGTACTGCATTTCACCCTCAGACCGATGGTCAGTCTGAGCGAATGATTCAAGTGTTGGAGGATATGCTTCGTGCATGTGTGATAGAATTTGGTGGTCATTGGGATAACTTCTTACCCTTAGCGGAAGTTTTCATACAATAATATCTATCACTCAAGTATTGATATGGCTCCATTCGAAGCATTGTATGGGAGGTGATGTAGGTCTCCCATTGGTTGGTTTGATGCATTTGAGGTTAGACCTTGGGGTACTGACCTTTTGAGGGATTCATTGGAGAAAGTGAAATCTATTCAAGAAAAGCTTTTAGCGGCGCAAAGTAGGCAAAAGGAATATGCAGATCGAAAGGTTAGACACTTGGAGTTTATGGAGGGTGAGCAAGTCTTGCTGAAGGTTTCGCCCATGAAAGGGGTGATGCGGTTTGGTAAAAGAGGTAAGCTAAGACCAAGGTATATTGGACCATTTGAAGTACTTAAGCGAGTAGGAGAGGTGGCTTATGAATTAGCCTTGCCTCCAGGACTGTCAGGAGTGCATCCGGTGTTTCATGTGTCTATGTTGAAAAGATACCATGGGGATGGAAACTACATTATCCGTTGGGATTCAGTCCTGCTTGATGAGAATTTGTCTTATGAGGAGGAGCCTGTTGCTATTCTAGATAGAGAAGTCCGCAAGTTAAGGTCAAGAGAGATTGCATCCATCAAAGTTCAATGGAAGAATCGACCAGTCGAAGAAGCCACTTGGGAAAAGGAGGCAGATATGCAAGAAAGATACCCACACCTGTTTACAGATTCAGGTACTCCTTTTCGCTCTTGCTTTTCTTCTTATGATCGTTCGAGGACGAACGATGGGTAAATTGGTATCTATTGTAACGACATGTTTAGTTGTTTTGAGCAGCAGATTTTATTTCTAGAAAAACTGTCTTGGTCGACGGATCCCACGACGGACCGTCATGGGCACGACGGACCGTCGAGGGGGTCTCATTCCAAAACACTTAGAATTCTAAAATTTGGGTACTGAAATCGACTCTCTGAACTTCGTAACGACATGGCAGGACGGACCGTCGTGGGAACGACGGACCGTCACAGACTCTTCAAGGAATTGAGTCTCTGAACTCTGTGACGGAAGCAGCAGGACAGACCGTCGCAGGCACGACGGACCGTCACAGGCTGCATAATCCCAGGCTGGGTCGGATTTCTTTAAATGTTTTAAGGGACGTTTTGGACTATTCCTGCTATAATTATAAATTTAGTGGGTTAATGTTAATAATTTAACTACTTGAGGGTTAAAGGAGATAACCTTGAATTAATTAATGGGTTAATTCATCATCTTTATACCTAATTATATGCTAATTAGGGTAAAAGAAAGAGGGTTGAATAAGAAAAATAGAAAGAACAAGGAGAGGGAAAGAGAACGATCGAGAGAAGAGGGAAACGAAGAGGAAACAAAGCTTTGGGAAATTGCTTGCTTGATCACGAATCTTCGGTGGAGGTAGGTTATGGTTTTTATGCTATTCGTAGTAGACTCTTAATAGCAAATGATATGTGTTGGGTAGTATTATAAAACCTTCTATATGCTAAATTGTGTGCTTACAAGATGTGATTATATAATTGTGATGAATAAGCATGATGAGTCTATTGAATCTCTAATCCTAAATTTACCTTGTTAATGATGATGCCTTGGTATAAGAGAAGGCTTGATGAACTAAAGTAATGAGGTTGATGATGCCTTGGTATAACAGAAGGCTTGATGAATTAATAGAATGAGATTAGTGGAGCAGGTGTCACGAACCGACACGTAGAATTAGGGGATCGGGTGTCACGAACCGACTTGTAGAATTAGAGGATCGGGTGTCACGAACCTACACGTAGAATTAGGGGATCGGGTGTCACGAACCGACACGTAGAATTAGGGGATCGGGTGTCACGAATCGACTCGTAGAATTAGGGAATCGGAGTGTCACGTACCGACACAAGAGGAATAAAGATAATGAATCTTGAAAGATGTTAATATACTCAATTTAATGAACCTATTTCCCAAATGAGTATGGTATGGAGGCTTGCGTCCTCATGGGTGTACTTGGCGTACTTATTAATGATTATAGTACTTGTTGTTGCTACCCGTTGAGTATTGTAGTTGAATTTATGATATTATCTGATATATACTGTTTTCTATTTTGAGTTGGCCGATGATATCTACTCAGTACTTGTGTTTGTACTGACCCCTACTTGTATGTTTCTTTCCTTGTTATTGTGGAGTGCAGCAAACGTACCGTCATCTTCAACTCAACCGCAACTCTAGCCAGTCTTCATTATACCGGATTTCAGGGTGAGCTAACGCTTCTAGCTTGGACTGGATCTTCTTCTTCATGTCTTGATGCCTTGAAGTTCCGGCATGGACTAGCTTTTTAGTTATTCTAGCTTTCTAGATACTCTTAGAATTAGTAACTTGAGGATAGATGTTCTTGTGATGATGACTTCCAGATTTTGGGGATAATAATAAGTGTTTGAGTTTGAGAAGTTGATTATTGATTTTGTTAACGAGTTTTAAGCCTTCCGCATTGTTTTCTATTTATTATGTTTGAAATGTTGAGGTTTAGATTGGTTGGTTCGCTCACATAGGAGGATAAATGTGGGTGCCACTCACGACACGTTTTGGGTCGTGACACTTTGGCAAAGGTTGTAGTCACTCCTTTGGATCAAAACCATGGTCTGCCTGAAGCTGTAGAAAGTCTTTTAGATGTCTCTTCAGAATGATAGTAAGCCAATTTCTGCAAAGCCCAAACATTAAATATATTCATGGGGTAAAAAGGATTCTCAAGTACATCAAAGATACTATACACTTTGGTCTTAGAATTATTTCACAATCACCATATAGGTTGTGGCTACTTAGATTCTGATTGGGGATGTTGTACCACTACTAAGAGATCAACGACAAGCTATAACATCTACCTAGGTGTCAATTGTATATTTTGGACCTCCAAGAAACATACCATAGTAGCCCGATCGAGTGTTGAAGCTAAGTATAGAGCACTAGCCTCCACAGCCACAGAACTGACTTAGACTTTGTATCTTCTACATGACCTTAGAGTGTTTCTTCGATCTGATCCTATATTGTATTGCGATAACATGAGTGCCTTGTACATGACAGTTACTTTAGTTATGCATGCTAGAACCAAACATGTTGAAACGAACTATCATTTTGTTCATGAGAAAGTGGCCATGAGACAACTTCTTACTCACTTTGTGTAGTCTAAGGATAAGCTAGTAGATATTCATACCAAAGTTTTCACAAAGCATGTTTTCTCCGATTTTTACAGCAAGCTAGGAGTTACAGTTCGTGCACTCGACTCAAATTTATTCGATCAAAATAATATGCGTACCAGTGTTGATCATTCTGTTTGATTCTATTTTAATACATAATTTAATTGTGAATTTTAAATATTATTTTAAATTTATAATTAGATTGCATCTAGTTAAATTTAATTGACTATTTAAAAAGAATTTAAGAAAAACCTCGTTAAGGCTCCCACAAGGCTCATCATAGAATGCATATACATTTGGATATTTGTCATCTTTTCATGGACAGTCCAATTAGAAATATAAGTGCATTTGGATACATAAACACATTAAGTAGATTTGAATGTAGCAGTGCATCCATTTTTAATACAATGGAATACATATACTTCTGGATAATTATATTGCAATAAATTCATTATCATTTGTTTTTTTCCTGAATTGTTCAATTGTATTTATCATTAACAAAATTGACTTAAGAATATCATAATACAATTATTCTTGCCATGGAGTTCGTCTGTTGGAAATTAAAACAAATAAATTCATTGCAATTACAATAAATTAAATTAAAACAAACTTACGTGAAATGCCTAAACGTTTGAACAAAAACAATGGCAACAATGAAGAATGGTGTACAATGTATTTCAATTCTTTTAAAATTGACTAGAATTCAAAAGTATATGCACTGGCCATATAATTATTAGTTGTTTATGTAATGATGAGAAATTGAGAATGTAAGGACATAATTAAAAAGATTGTTATAGTACCAGAAATTACCTTATATAATGCAGTATAATTAAAATTATATAAAAAAAAAACAAAAACATACACAAATACAGTCAAATATTGATTAAAATGTACTCATTTTTTGTAAATAGCATTGAACTTCAATAATATAGTTATTTATATAAATTGCTCTAAAATTAATCTCAATTTTATTAAAAGAAATTATTATATTTATTCCACGTACCAAAAAGACTCCTCCATCTTGTAAAGCCCAAAATAGAAGAGGAGGCCCTTTGATCGAAAAAACTAGAGGAGGGGCAATTCAATAAATGAGCCCACCAGGCATTCACACCAAGAAACAATGGTCACTCTATCCTCATAGAAGTTAACGATGATGAAAACCCTATAAATACCGAATAGTCTATTCTTTACTTATCTCACTCCGCCGTGATAGATCCAAAGCCCTTAATTTCTCAATTCCTTCTAGGTTTTGGGTCTATAGTTGCTTCTTTTTCCTACAATTTTCCTTTCTGGGAAAATCAAGGTATGTTTCTTTTTGAATTTCCTTTTTTTCTGGAACAAGTTGGTGTTTTTGTTTAGTGTGTGTTTGCGATTTTAGGATTTTGTTGAAGATTAATAAATGTTTGGTTTGTTTTTGTGGATTTGGCGTAGGTGGGCGAGCGGTGAGTGGTGACTGTTTTGAGTGGAGGTTATGGCCTGGAATCGAGGAGAGCAAAGCTCATCTGGGATCAAGTTTGAGAAGGGGAGTGGATCTGCTACGTTTTGGAGTTTGAATTGAGAAAAAGGAGCTTGATGAAGTTGACCTTAAATCCGTTTGATATGGACAGTAGTAACCAAAGGATGGGGTTTTGAGCCATGACTAGTTTGTTAAACGATTTTGGATTTATGGTAGATGAGAACTAATGAGGTTGAGAAACTTGATTCGCAAGATGGGAATTCATCAGGGTGCGGGTTTCCAATTGATTGGTGGAAATTGTGAGCCGCTGGGGATGAATTTTAGAGAGGGGTTGAACGGTGGTCATGGTCTGATGGATGGTGAATGATCATTGTGGTGTGGACGGAGGTAATCCATCGCAGGCGTTGTTAGTTGTTGTCCCTTGGTTATTTGCCCATTTTGGGGGGGGGGACCTATTTGTAGTTGAAAGATTATGCAAGCCTTTATGCGATGTTGTTGTAGGAGATCCACTTTTATGGAAAAAAAATTAACATAGTTCATCCATTTTGTACTAACATCACAAATGATATCCTTATAAAGTTGAAGAATAGAGCTCAAGCCCATCTTTGTTCTCTCAGTCTATTTCACTAATCAAAGCTCACTGATTCTGGTTTGAAGCTCAAAGGTCAGTTGTTTCTCTTGTGTTACTTGCTTAGTTATTAGGAAATGTATTACCTTAACAATTACAAGTAGTAAGAAATCTATTAAGCACACAGTTAATTTAGAAACCCTAACTTATAAACAACACTTTTTCATAATAAACCAATATGCAATTTGAATTTCCATGTTTATGTCTCTTCCGCCCACCTCAGTACTTGTTTGGTTATTCCAGGGCCTTGCCAACATTTGACAGACAAGAGAAATGTCCTCTAATTAATGCAACACATGAAGAAAATAATGCTTATGTATATGGTAATAACTAGTCTATCCATAACTTGTGTTGGAGTCTTCCGTTGTTCACAGACGAGAAAGACAAGTGAGGGAGAAAGGGACAGTCTCCATGGCTTCACCAATTAAGCATTGCGAACCCCAAATAATAATTCTTTAAAAGTATTTGTTGTATGTGTGATTTCATTTTGTTATTTGTTTTATTTAGTATTGGAATGAAACATACCAGAGAGGATATAGTATTCCTATGGTCTACCCCATCTATTTAGTTGTTTATTTTACATTATTTCGTTATTGTTAACTTTCCCATATGTGTATCCCTTTTTCAAACTATATGGTGTGCTTTAATTTATGCGGAGGTTGTTGCAAGACTTTAGTGGGCATCGATGTTGTTGTTGTTATGGTCTACCCTTACTATTTGGGATTGATGTGTATATAGTAGGAGTAGAACTTTTCCAAGAGTTCACTTGATTATTAAAAACATTGTTTTTCTAGCTTATATTTTGTATATCTACAACCCCTCTCTTTCGCACTTCCACATCATGGAATAATTTCATTAATGTTTGGACTAAGGTTGCGGCCATGACCCTCTAAACGCGATATGGATAGAAATCAGCCCAAAAGTTTGAGAGATTTTTGTGGAATTGAATGAACCAACCTGCCTTTTGTAGGCTAGCTCTTTTTGTGTATTATAGTTAAATGAACTTGTCTCCAAAATTTCTCCATTATCACATAACTGATTTATCAAAAAATTTCTTTCACTTTCATCTTCCATCTCGGCTATGTTTGATTCAATGTTTCCTTCTTTTTTTAAGTTGGACTGATGTCCATGAGCTAAAGATCTTTCATAAACTACCTCTTTATCTCCACAAAGTAGTGGTAAGATTTGCACCCTGTACATTCTTCGTACTCTACTAAGTGCGATTTCACTAGGTATATTGTTGTTGATGATGATAATATTTTTCACTAGGGAATATATGGAAAAGCTCCTTCTATTGTTGATAGTTTTAGATTAATAAAAATTAAGGTGGAAAGCTCCCTTCTTAAAAATTGAATTACCATTTTGCCTATCTACGAAATTAAGAATATAATTAAATAATTATATTTTAATTATCTAAAGATTGAATTATATAAAATTATAAATGCATCTTTTTCATATTAAAAAATAAAATTGAACTAGATTTAGAATGAATTGTAATACAAAAATAGAAAGGAGAAACGCTTTCTCTCCTAAGGAAGTTCTCAAACAAACTAAAAATTCAAAGTTCCTCTTTATCCTATCAAGATGGTGATTTTCTAATCGAACAAGAATGAACAGTAGTCGGTTCTAAAAGAAGTAACTATAAAAAAAACAACTTAACACAAAGATAAATTGGTTGAAAAATACATAATGAGTATCAAATAGTAAGATTACATAAATCAATATGTTCATATGTGATTTTACCATTTCCTGTATTGCTACCATAGATCTTTTCTTTTATGAACTTCATCGAAATGATAAGTATTAGTACAACATGAGGAAATATTTTGCCACACACTCACATGCAATTAAATTAGTATAAAGCACCGTTATGTTTCTCTTAACTAAGTTGGATTCATATATGATATAACTTACTTAAGAGAAAAATAACGTATAATTACACTAATTTAATTGCATGTCAACTGTGTGCAAAATAATTCTTTATGATGTATCACTACGCTATCATTTTGATCAAGCTCATGAAAGAACATGTTATATGCTAACAATACAACAACGAAATAGTAAAAAATCATACATGAATATGTTAAAATATATAGTATTATTATTTGATGTAATAATTTGATATTCATTATTTATTCGCCAACAAATTTATATTTGCGTTAAGTCAGTTTTTTTGTTACTTCTTTAGACCCGACTATGATTCATTCTTGTTCAATCATAAAATCACTGTCTTGCTAATAGGAAGATCTTATGGGAAAATCTTAGGAACATTAAAACATCTTATAAAGGTATGTGGCTCATCAGAGGTGATTGTAATGAGCTAACATTTTTTTTAATAAAAAGAAAAGGATCTCAATGAGAAAAGTACAATATAGGGGGGTTAGGCTTCCTTACTAATCTTAATGAGGTAAAGGACTTCTACTAATTAACAAGCATGAACAAATTACGAGCTAGAGAAAATTAGATATTGCATTATCATCATAGAGTTTATAATAATTCTATGATGATACTACAAATGAGAATGCTTAAGTAATTCAAAAATACAAAATCTAAGAATAAAGTTGATTTATCAAAGAAATTCTGGAAAGAAAAAACGTTGGTAACCCTTTCTGAGTAATTACAAAAAATTGTATTCTATTGGCTTATTTGAGATATCGACAATTATTTTGGAGTTTATCTGATTGTTTGAGGTTTTTGTATTGGATTTGAGTTTTATTTGATTATTTGTCAAAGAAGATATTGAATGTATAAACTTCTTTTCTGCTTATGATTCAGAGTTTTCCTGGTTCTAATTTCATTCTCCTTGAGAATTTGTTGTAATTTACACTTTTAAATCGCATTTTTCTATTCTCGTGAAGCTTAGTACTGAAGAGAAGCAGTAGATAGGTGCAAAAAGGTTACGAGTTCATGTTCAATTAAGTTTTTGCGAGTTTCATGGGATAAAACGACAATTTACTACAGCTTATACTCCTCAACAAAATGGAGTATGTGAGAGGAAGAATCGAACAATCATGAATGTTGTGTGAAGCCTTTTACAAAAGAGCCATGCTCCAAAAAAATTTGGCCTGAAGCTGTTTGCTGGAGCGTTTATGTGTTTAATCAAAGTCCGTCTCGTGCTATTCAGCTATGACACCAGAAGAAGCTTGGAGTGCACAACAACCAGATGTTGTGTGCATTGCATTTTTTCATGTTCCAGATCAGAAAAGGACAAAGACAATATGTGTGTTTTTCATAGGTGTTAGCAGGGAGTCGAAAGCTTACAAGTTGTACAATAGTGATTATCAGTCGTGGTGTAATGTTTGATGTAGATAATGTCTGGTCGTGTGAAGAAAAGCCAAACAACCAACAACTTCCTTTGAATCTTGACGACGGAGAAAAAGAGCAAGAGCAACCAGTAGCCGATGAAGGTGCTTCTACCTTGGTACATCTAGAAGGCACCAACTTTCGACCTCAACAAAATCGAACAAGGCCAACATGGATGACAGATTATGGGTGAGTGGAAATGTTCAACCTGAAAATAAATTCATCTACATATTTAGCTTTATTTTCTGGTTGTGATCCCGTAAAATTTGAGGATGCGTATAAAGATGTAAAGTGGCAGAAAGCAATGGATGTTGAGATTTCCACAATTGAAAAAAAACAATACTAGGGAGCTTACGGATCTTCCAAAAGTCCAAAGATCGATTGGAGTTAAATGGATTTATAAAACCAAACTCAATGAGTCTGGTGAAGTTGATCAGTACAAGGCGCTCTTGGTTGTGAAAGGATACAAGCAAGAGTATGGTGTGGATTAAAAAGAGGTATTTACACCGATAGTCAGATTTGATACCATCGGATTGATGTTGGTTTTCGCAGCTCAAAACAATTGGCCGATTTATCAACTTGACGTTAAATCAGCCTTTTGGCACGGAAAGCTGCAAGAGCACGTATATGTTGATCAACCTCCTGATTATGTGATGCATGAAAGTGATCACAAATTTTATAGATGGAAAAAAGGCTTTATATGTGTTGGGTTTTAACAAGTGTGAATGGGAAAAGAAAAGAGAGAATATGAAAAGTGAGGGAACTACTTTGGAGGGAAAATGAAAAGTCATTTGCAAAGTGCAAATGAAAAGTCATTTCTCCCATATCGGCAAAAAAAGGGAAATTCTTGTCCTTATAGAAGGAAACACTTCCATTACTTCTTAAAGAGCTAAGAAGAAGATGCCCCCTCGCGCCGTCGTCGTCGTCGCTCGCTCGGCTTTGGATTTGGATTTGGATTTGGCAAATGATGTGATTGATTGATAAATTTTTTGGACAGAATTTATTTAATCAATTTTTGTTAAATAAATTAATCCTGTTAATATTATCTCTTATAAATTTGCGGGTAACAGTAACATTCCGAAAAGTCGTTACTTTCCAAAAAGTAGTTATTTTCCTAACAGACACAATTTTTCGAAAATTTGTTTTTTTTTCTCCAAAAGACACAACTTTCTGGATAAAATGGGTCTTAACAGATTTCAATGAACAGACATGTTCCTTGCTGAAATTGGCTATAAAAGGAAGTCAATTTTTGATTTTTTTTTATCACTGAAATTTTTTTTCTTTCTGTACATTTATTTTTTCTCTCAAATAAAATCAAAGTGTCTATCGACTGAGTCTGTGTGACTTGTTGTTGTTCTTATGTTCGTTGAAGTTAAAGAAGTTTGAGGTACCGCTATTTCTTTAACAGGTTTAATCCGTTTTATCTTGGGAGAAATTAATCCATAACCTTGGGTACAGTTAGGGGATTAAATTTCTTAAGGACACACAGTACTTTCTGTGGACTCGGATTAATTCTTGTATTCTATATTATTTTCTACTTCATCTTATTTCTGTTTCTGTTTCTGTTTATTAACTTTATAAATACAAGTTATTGTAAGAATAACAATCTTAAGAAATTTAAACAGTTTCTGTTTTGAGATTTCTGGAAATTAAAACATTTATGGTTTTCTACTCTGCTTGAATTTTTAAAATTCATTCGATTAACGAATAAAAGAACATAAAATCTTTATCGTTAAATCAGAAACAGTTTGTGTAAAGATTTGTTCTTTACTGTTAGTATTTTAAATACTTAATTTATCTGCCATTTGTGACAGAAAAAAAATAAAATGACTAATGCAAGTAAAACAAATGCTGGAATAGTAAGTGCTGCAACAACAACGGTTGCACATAATCGTTTAAATGCTGCCTTAACACCGGCTGAGAAACCTGCAAAGTTTTCTGGAGTTGACTTTAAGAGATGACAGCAAAAGATGTTCTTCTATCTCACTACGTTGAGTCTGCAGAAGTTCATCAATGAGAATGTTCCTGTTATGTCAGATGAAACTCCGGCTGATGAACGATTCTTGGTAACAGAAACATGGACACACTCAGATTTTTTGTGTAAAAATTATATTTTGAGTGGTCTGCAAGATGATCTGTACAATGTGTACAGCAATGCAAAAACCTCAAAAGAACTCTGGGATGCTTTAGAAAAGAAGTACAAAACAAAAGATGCCGGAATGAAGAAATTCATTGTGGCAAAATTTCTGGACTTTAAAATGATAGACAGTAAGACTGTCGTCACCCAAGTTCAAAAATTGCAGGTTATAATCCATGATCTCCTTGCTGAAGGATTGATTGTGAATGATGCTTTTCAAGTGGCTGCAATTATTGAAAAGTTACCTCCATTGTGGAAGGACTTTAAAAACTACTTGAAACACAAACGCAAGGAGATCACTGTTGAAGATCTCATAGTAAGGTTGAGAATCGAAAAGGATAATAAGGCTGCAGAAAAGAGGTCACGTGGTAATTCAGCAATATCTGGAGTAAATTTTGTTGAAGAAGATTCCACAAAATTAAAGAAAAGAAAGAAAGCATTTGGTCCAAAAAGCAATCCTCCTAAGAAGAAATTCAATGGAAACTGCTTTAATTGTGGTAAACATGGTCATAGGGCTAATGAATGTCGGGGTCCTAAGAAGGACAAGAAAAAGAAAGATCAAGCAAACTTGGCTGAATCCAAAGGAGAAATGGACGATCTCTGTGCAATGCTTTCAGAATGTAACTTGGTTAGAAATCCAAGAGAATGGTGGATAGATTCTGGTGCCTCAAGCCATGTTTGTGCCAACAAAGAATTATTTTCATCATATACTCCAGCACTTACAGATGAAAAATTGTTTATGGCAAACTCCGCTGTTGCAAAGGTGGAAGGAACTGGCAAAGTCCTATTAAAGATGACATCAGGCAAGGTGGTGACTTTGAATAGGGTCTCATATGTTCCAGAATTGAGAAAGAATTTAGTTTCAATTCCAATTCTGACCAAGAATGGATTTAAATGTGTATTTGTTTCTGATAAAGTAGTAGTAAGCAAAAATGATATGTATGTAGGAAAAGGCTACCTTAGTGATGGCCTTTTCAAACTCAATGTAATTGCAATTGATATGAATAAAGATTTTGCTTCTTCTTACTTTCTTGAGTCGAAATGTTTATGGCATGAACGTTTGGGACACATTAATAATAAAACCTTGCGAAAACTGATTAACTTAAATATTTTGCCAAAATTTGAGTGCAATAAATCAAAATGTCAAATTTGTGTTGAATCTAAGTATGCTAAGCATTCTTATAAATCTGTTGAAAGGAATTCAAATCCTTTAGAATTGATTCACACTGATATTTGTGACATAAAGTCAACACCATCACGTGGTGGGAAAAAATATTTCATAACGTTTATTGATGATTGCACTAGATATTGTTATGTCTATTTGCTAAATAGTAAGGATGAAGCAATAGATGCATTTAGGCAATATAAAACTGAAGTTGAAAATCAGTTAGATAAAAAGATCAAAATGATCAGAAGTGATAGAGGTGGAGAATATGAATCTCCATTTGAAGAAATATGTTTAGAAAATGGAATAATCCATCAAACTACTGCTCCCTACACTCCTCAGTCTAATGAAATTGCAGAAAGAAAAAATCGAACTTTAAAAGAAATGATGAATGCATTACTTATAAGTTCAGGTTTACCACAGAACTTGTGGGGGGGAAGCTATCCTTACAGCAAATCAAATACTTAACAGAGTGTCTCACTCAAAGACAAATGTAATTCCATATGAGAAATGGAAAAGTAGAAAACCCAATTTGAAATATTTCAAAGTGTGGGGGTGTCTAGCCAAAGTCCAAGTTCCTATACCTAAGAGGGTAAAAATAGGACCAAGACTGTGGATTGTGTATTCATTGGATATGCGACAAACAGTAAGGCATGTCGATTTTTGGTTCATAAGTCCGAACATCCGGATATTCATGATAATACGGTAATGGAATCAGATAGTGTTGAATTTTTTGAACATATCTACCCGTATAAAACTAGACTTGAGTCATCTAGTGGGAGATCCAAAAAACCCAGAGAAGAACCAAAAGAGAATTAACAAAATGAAGAAAGTCCAAGACGCAGTAAACGTCAAAAGACATCTACTTCATTTGGATCAGATTTTGTAACATTTCTTCTTGAAAGTGAGCCTCAAACATTCAAGGAAGCAATGTTGTCTAGTGACTCAACCTCTTGGAAGGAGGCTGTGAATAGTGAAATTGAATCAATCTTAAGCAATCATACTTAGGAGTTGGATGATATTCCTCCAGGGAACAAACCCTTGGGTTCAAAATGGATCTTTAAAAGGAAGATGAAAGACGATGGAACTATTGACAAATATAAAGCAAGACTTGTTGTCAAAGGTTTCAAACAAAAAGAAGGTCTTGATTATTTTGACACATACTCACCAGTGACTAGGATTACATCAATTCGGATGTTAATTGCACTAGTTGCAGTATACGGTCTTGAAATTCATCAAATGGATGTAAAAACAGCCTTCTTAAATGGAGAGCTTGAAGAGGAAATTTACATAGAACAGCCTGAGGGTTTTGTAGTTCCTGGTAAAGAAAAGAAAGTGTGCAAACTTATTAAGTCACTTTATGGGCTAAAACAAGCACCAAAACAATGGCATGCAATGTTTGATCAAACCATGTTGTCAAATGGATTTAAGATCAATGAATGTGATAAATGTGGTTACATTAAAGATACTCCAAATCAGGAAGTTATTTTATGCCTCTATGTAGATGATATGCTTATAATGAGCAAAGACATTGCTAATATAAAAGCTACAAAGTGTATGCTTGCTAGTAAGTTTGATATGAAAGATTTAGGAGTTGCTGATGTGATATTAGGAATTAAAATTCTTAAAACTCCTAATGGTCTAGCATTGTCTCAAACTCATTATATTCAAAAGATACTTGAAAAATTCAATTTTTTGAATTTTAAAAGGGCAAAGACTCCAATTGATGTAAATCTTCATCTTGCAAAGAATAAAGGTGAAAGTCAGTCTCAAGTGGACTATGCTAGCGTATTGGGAAGCTTAATCTATGTCATGAATTGTACACGACCAGACATAGCATGCGCTATCAGTAAACTGAGTCGATACACAAGTAATCCTAATCATAATCACTGGTTGGCATTGAAGAGAGTTTTGGGATACTTAGATGACACTCAAAACTATGCTTTACATTACAACAGATATCCAGCCGTTCTTGAAGGATATAGTGATGCAAATTGGATTACTGGGTCAACTGAAACAAAATCCACAAGTGGATACGTTTTTACTATTGGTGGAGGAGCAATATCTTGGAAATCATCCAAACAAACATGTATAGCTCGCTCTACAATGGAGTCTGAATTCATTGCTTTAGACAAGGCAGGTGAAGAAGCTGAATGGCTCCGGAATTTCTTAGAAGATATTCCATTTTGGCCCAAACCAATGGCCCTTATATGCATACATTGTGATAGTCAAGCTGCAATAGGAAGGGCTGGAAGCATTATGTATAACGGCAAGTCTCGTCACATAAGACGAAGACATAACTCTGTGAGACAACTACTCTCTAGTGGAATTATCACAATTGACTATGTGAAGTCAAAAGATAATATGTCGGATCCACTTACAAAAGGCCTAAATAGAGAGGGAGTTGAGAAATCATCGACGGGAATGGGACTATGGCCGAGAACAAGTCATCGTGGCGGTAACTCTACCTAGAAGACTGGAGATCCCAAGATCTAGGTTCAAGGAGATAAAACAAAGTCATTGATGACGGTTCAACATTGTCAAAGGAAAAAAAAATATTATTATTGTCCATTCTCATGATGAGACAATGTTTAGTAACCAGGATAAAGACATAAGGACTTTTTAATGGTTTCTAAGTTTGATACAGGGAATATCAAATGGTGTATCTATGGGATAACACATTTAGAAATCACCTATGTAAGTGGGAAGTGTAAGCCGCTTTAAGGAGATTCCGGTAAGGCCAGTTCTTTAAGCACTTACTATCCAAGATGTGTTCATGGCTGAAACGAACAAAACAATGAGAACTAAGAACATTTTAAGGGTTGATTGTGTGACATATGTTGTCTAGGTATACACCAAAGCTGGACGGTTCAAAGATATCAAATCTACCGATTGACCGAGTATATCCGATATATGTTCACTACGGAAAGTTTAAAGGGAAACCTACTTATCCAGATGCGATTAACCTTTACCTACAAGACACACAAGTTTTTTCATGCATATGTTTTAACAATAGTCTTCCCCATTCATCTGGGGGATTGTTGGGTTTTAGCAAGTGTGAATGGGAAAAGAAAAGAGAGATATGAAAAGTGAGGGAACTATTTTGGAGGGAAAATGAAAAGTCATTTGCAAAGTGCAAATGAAAAGTCATTTCTCCCATATCGGCAAAAGAAAGGGAAATTTTTGTCCTTATAGAAGGAAACACTTCCATTACTTCTTAAAGAGATAAGAAGAAGATGCCCCCTCGCGCCGTCATCGTCGTCGCTCGCTCGGCTCGGCTTTGGCTTTGGCTTTGGATTTGGATTTGGATTTGGATTTGGCAAATGATGTGATTGATTGATAAATTTGGATTTGGCAAATGATGTGATTGATTGATAAATTTGGCTTTGGATTTGGATTTGGCAAATGATGTGATTGATTGATAAATTTGGTTTGGATTTGGATTTGGCAAATGATGTGATTGATTGATAAATTTTTTGGACAAAATTTATTTGATCAATTTTTGTTAAATAAATTAATCTTGTTAATATTATCTCTTATAAATTTGCGGGTAACAGTAACATTCCGAAAAGTCGTTACTTTTCCGAAAAGTCGTTACTTTCCAAAAAGTAGTTATTTTCCTAACAGACACAATTTTTCGAAAAGTTGTTATTTTTTTCTCCAAAAGACACAACTTTCTGGATAAAATGGGTCTGAACAGATTTCACTAAACAGACATGTTCCTTGCTGAAAATGGCTATAAAAGGAAGTCAATTTTTGATTTTTTTTTATCACTTAAATATTTTCCTTCTTTCTCTGCATTTATTTTTTCTCTCAAATAAAATCAAAGTGTCTATCGACTGAGTCTGTGTGACTTGTTTCTGTTCTTAAGTTCGTTGAAGTTAAAGAAGTTTGAGGTACCGCTATTTCTTTAACAGGTTTAATCCGTCTTATCTTGGGAGAAATTAATCCATAACCTTGGGTACAGTGAGGGGATTAAATTTCTTAAGGACACACAGTACTTTCTGTGGACTCGGATTAATTCTTGTATTCTACATTATTTTCTACTTCATCTTATTTCTGTTTCTGTTTCTGTTTATTAACTTTATAAATACAAGTTATTGTAAGAATAACAATATGTGCTAAAACGAGCTCCCCGAGCTTGGTACAGTCACATTGATGCATATTTTAATCTAGCAAATTTTAGAAAATGTCCATACGAGCATAAACTTTATACAAAACTTGCAAATGGGAAACTTGTGATTTTATGCTTATACGTAAACAATTTGATTTAAACTGGGAGTAATCCTATATATCTTGAAAAATTTAAGTTATCCATGATGACTGAGTTTGATATGTCTGATCTTGGCTTGATGCATTACTTTTTGGGCATTGAAGTAAAGCAATCAAGTATTGAAATTTTTATTTCGCAAAAGAAACATATCCAGGAAACGTTACAGAGTTTTGGAATACAGAGTTGCAATTCTGTCACAACACCAACAGAGTTGGGACTGAAGTTGGAAAAGAATCTTATAGGAAAGAAGATTGACAACACTCTTTTCAAACAACTCGCGGAATGTCTGATGTATCTGACAGTCACCAGGACTAACATAATGTATTTTATTAGTCTTGTTAGCAGGTAAATAAAGCACCCAAAGAAAATTCTTTTTTTGGTTGCTACAAGAATTCTAAGGTATTTTCAAGGTACCATTGACTACTTGAATACAAGAAAGAAGTCAAGTCAGAGTTAATTGACTTTACAGTTAGTGATTTTGCTGGAGATAAAGAAGACAGGAAAACACTTCAGCTTATATGTTTATGCTTGGATTTAAAGTTGTTTCTTGGTGCTCCAAGAAGCAACCAATTGTTACATTGTCCACTACAGAAGCAAAGTTTGTAGCTGCAACTGTGTGCTACCCAAGCAATTTGGTTGAAGAAGATATTGGTTGAGCTTTATGTTAGACAGCAAGAGCCAATTCTTATTTACTGCGATAATGGCTCGGCGATTAAGCTTTCAAAGAATTCAGTATTGCATGGATGGAGCAAACACATAGATGTAAAGTTTCACTTCCTGAGATCTCTCAAGAAGGAGAAAGTTATTAATATTGTCTATATTGTCTACTGTAGAAGTGAAGAAGATTCCAGTGTTTACCAAGATTTTTTGAAGACCAAGCTGCTGATATCTTCACCAAGTCCCTCAAGCTGACAACATTCAGAAAGTTAAGGAAGCTACTTGGAGTTTGCACTTTAAAGGAAAGCTACGATGAAAACGTTATTAAGCTGAAGTCGTAGACTTATCATTTTAAGGGAGGGTTTGTTAGATATTTTAATAAATTAAGTTTCTTCATTTCTAGATTTCAGGGTATATGGTTGTTATTCCCAAATTACTGGAAACGTGTGACTTAGTAGGTCAATTTTAATTTCTTTTATGACTTAGTGGTTGAGATAATGTAGGATTAGACATGCCTTAATTTCATAAATGTATCACTTATGCACATAATAATTTGTTATAGAAAATAGTTGTTTACAATTATCATAATAATATTAATATAATCACAGTAAATTAGTTGTAAACATATTTCTATAGTAAGATAAATATTTATAAAATTATGTATGTATATGTGTTATTAATTTATATTATTATTTTTTACATATGAATCAAATACTCATCAAAATAGTATTAAATTGAAGACAAATTCATCAAAAACATGTTAAAAGTAAATTAATGAGACAATCTTTATAATAAAATTACGAGATTATATAACTATTATATGCTTTATGCATTAGATTTCTTCTATCGAACAATATATTTATTAAGTTAATATATATTAAGGTGTGTTCATCTTTATATCCGATTAATTACTTTGTAAGGTTTTAAGTGTAAATTTTATTAAATATATTAAAGGTTACATATAGCTATCTATGACTAATAATTATATCAAATTTAAATAAAATTCAACTTCACAATTACTTAAATTTTATCTTGATCCTACTTTGAGATTATTTTTTTTTTTTTTTTTGGTAATTAACTGTATATTCATTAATCAACAAATGGTATTGACAGATCATGAGAAATAACATCAGTTTGTTAACTAGAAAAAACAAAACTCAGAGGAGATACAACTTTGAGATTATTTTTTATTTTGCTTAAACCTATTCTATTAAAACATTACTTAAACATTTTAGTGCAATTAATTAAAGGTGTTCATCGTTAGATTTAATTCAATTCTATAGACATATGGTAAGCATTAAACATTATTGAATAAATAGTGGTTACCGTTAATTACTTTAAATTAAGAAAATTTACATCAAAGTTGAAGTATAAAATTGCACTAAGGATTAATTTTCACTCAAGTTCATCTTGATCAATTATTTTGAGAGAATTATTATTTGACTCAAATTTATTCGATCGAAATAATATGCATATTGGTGATCTTTCTGTTTGGTTCTATTTTAATATATGATTTAAATTGTAAATTTCAAATAATTTAAAATGAATTTAAGAAAAAACCTTGTTAAGGCTTACACAAGCTTCATCATGAACAAGTGCTCCAGAAATAGTTATTTGACTCATGTCTCTATTTTGAATGTTGAATACAATAGAATACATATACATTTGGATATTTGTCATTTTTTCATGGATTGTCCAATTAGAAATACAAATGCATTTGAATACATAAATATATTAGTAGATTTGAAAATAAGAGTTCATCCATTTTTTGTACAGTGGAATACATATACATCTGGATAATTATATTGCAATCAATTCATTATCATTTGTTTTTTGACTGAATTGTTCAATTGTATTGATATTTTAACAAAATTATATTAAGAAATATCGGAATACAATTATTTGCAATTACAATAAATTAAGTTAAAACAAATTATGTGAAATGCGTTAACGTTTGAACAAAAACAATAGCAACAATGAAGAATGGTGTAAAATGTATTTCAATTTTTTTAAAACTGACTAGAATTCAAAAGTATCTGCTGACCATATAATTATTAGTTGTTAATGTAATGATGTGAAATTGAGAATTTTAGGACATAATTAACGAGATTGTTATAGTACTAGAAATTACCTTATATAATGCAGTATAATTGAAATTGTAAAAAAACAAGAAACAAAACAATACACAAATACGGTGAGATATTAATTAAAATGTACTCATTTTTTTTAGATAGCACTGAACTTCAATAATCTAGTTATTTATATAAATTGCTCTAAAATTAATCTCAATTTTATCAAAAGAAATTATTATTTTTATTCCACGTACCAAAACAACTCCTCAATTTTGTAAAGTCCAAATAGTAGAGGAGGCCCTTTGATCGAAAAAAATTAGAAGAGGCCCAATTCTATAAAAATGAGCCCACGAAGCATTCACACAAATAAACAATGGTCACTCTGTCCTCATAGAAGTTAACGATGGTGAAAACCCTATAAATACCTAATAAGCTACTCTTTACATATCTCACTCCGCCGTAATAGATCAAAAGCCCTTAATTTCTCTTTTTCTTCTAGGTTTTGGATCTGTAGCTGCTCCTTTTTTCTACCATTCCCTTTTTGGGCAAATCAATATATGTTTATCTATCTATTGTTTTGTTTTTTGTTTGAATTTCGTGTTTTTTGGAACAAGTTGGTGTTCTTCTTTAGTGTGCGTTTGCGATTTTAGGATTTTGTTGAAGATCAATAAATGTTGGGTTTGTTTTTGTGGCATAGGTGGGTGAGCGCTGAGTGGTGACTATTCTGAGTGGAGGTTATGGCTTGGAATCGAGAAGAGGAAAGCTCATCTGAGATCAAGTTCGATGAGGGGGGTAGATCTGCTATGTTTTGGGGTTTGAATTGGGAAAAAGAGGAGATTGACGAAGTTGCCTTCAGATCCCTTTGATATGGACAGTAGCAACCAAAGGATGAATTTTTCATCCATGACTAGTTAGTTAGAGGATTTTGGCTTTATGGTAGATGAGAATTTATGAGGTTGAGAAACTGATTTGCATGATGGGAATTCATCAGGGTGCGAGTTTTTAATTGATCGATGGAAATTGTTAGCCGCTGGGGATGAATTTGAGAGAGGGGTTAAACAATGGTCATGGTTTAATGGATGGTGAATGATCATTGTGGTGTGGATGGAGGTAATCCATCGAAGGCATTGTTGGTTGTCGTCCCTTGGTTATTTAGCCTTGGGGGACCTATTTGTAGTTGAAAGAATATGCAGCCTTTATGGGATGTTGTTGTTGGAGATCCACTTTTATGGAGAAAAATTATCATAGTTCATCCATTTTGTACTAACATCACAAATGATATCCTTATAAACTTGACGAATACAGCTCAAGCCCATCTTTATTCTCTCAATCTATTTCACTGCTCAAAGCTCACTGATGTTAGTTTGAAGCTCAAAGGTCAGTTGTTTCTCTTGTGTTTTTTGCTTAGTTATTAGGAACTGTATTACCTCAACAGTTATAAATAGTAAGAAATCTATTAAGCACACAGTTAATTTAGAAACCCTAACTTGTAAACCACACTTTTTCATACTAAACCTATATGCAATTTGAACTTCCATGTTGAGGTCTCTTCAGCCCACCTCAGTACTTGTTGGTTATTCCAGGGCCTCGTCAAAATTTGACAGACAAGAGAAATGTCCTCTAATTAATGCAACACTTGAAGAAAATAATGCTTATATATATAGTAATAACTAAGCTCTCTATAACTTGTGTAGGAGTATTTCATTGTTCACATACGAGAAAGACAAGTGAGGGAGAAATGGACAGTCTCCATGGCTTCACCAAGTAAGCATCGCAAACCCCAAATGATAATTCTTGAAAAATATCTATTGTGTGTGTGATTTCATTTTGTTATTTGTTGTATTTAGTATTGGAATGAAACATATCAGAGAGGATTTAGTATTCCTATGGTCTACCCCATCTATTTAGTTGTTTATTTCACATTATTTCGTTATTGTTAATTTTCCCATATGTGTATCCCTTTTTCAAACTATTTGGCGTGCTTTAATTTATGCGGAGTTTGTTTATCCACAAGTTAAGGGTAAGATATGTTTATACTCTTTCCTCTATAAATCCAACTTGGCGAGAATTTACTGGGTATCATTGTTGTTGTTGTTGTTATGGTCTACCCAAACTATTTGGGATTAATGTGTATATAGTACGAGTAGAACTTTTCCAAGAGTTCCACTTGATTATTAAAAACTTTGTTTTTCCAGCTTATATTTTGTATATCTACAACCCCTCTCTTTCGCACTTCTACATCATGGAACAATTTCATGAATGTTTGGACTAAGGTTGCAGTCATGGCCCTCTAAACGTAAAATGGATAGAAATCAACCCAAAAGTTGAAGAGATTTTTGTGGGATTGAATGAACCAACCTGCCTTTTGTAGGCTAGCTCTTTTTGTGTCTCCAAAATTTCTCCGTTATGACATAACTGATTTATCTAAATTTTTCTTTCACTTTCATCTTCCATCTCGGCTATGTTTGATTTTGTGTTTCCTTATTTTTGTAAGTTGGATTTCACTAGGCATATTGTTATTGATGATGATAATATTTTTCACTTAGAAAAATATGGAAGAGCTCCTTCTAGTGTTGATAGTTTTAGATGAATAAATATCAAGGTGGAAAGCTCCCATCTTAAAAATTGAATTACGATTTTGCCTCTCTACTAAATTAAGAATTTAATTAAATAATAATATTTTAATTATCTAAGATTGAATTATACAAAATTATAAATGCATCTTTTTCATATTGAAAAATGAAATTGACCTAGATTTAGATTGAATTGTAATCCAAAAATAAAAGCAGAAATACCCTAGATTAGGAACGCTTTCTCTCCTAAGGAAGTTTTCAAACAAACTAAAAATTCAAAGTTTCTCTTTCTCATATCAAGATGGTGATTTTCTAATCGAACAAAAATAAACCGTAGTCGGTTCTAAAAGAAGTAACTATATAAAAACCAACTTAACACAAATATAAATTGGTTGAAAAATAAATAATGATTATCAAATAGTAGGAATATATAAACAATATGTTCATATGTGATTTTACCATTTCCTTGTATTGCTAGCATAGACCTTTTCTTTTATGAACTTCATCGAAGTGATAGAGTATTGACACAACATGAGGAAATATTTTTCCATACACTCGACATGCAATTAAATTAGTACAAATCACCGTTATGTTTCTCTTAAATAAGTTGAATTAATATATGATTTAACTTATTTAAGTTAAAAATAACATATACTTATACTAATTTAGTTGCATGTCAAGTGTGTGATAAAAATATTTCTTTATGATTTACCCTAGTCCACTACTCTATCATTTTGATCAAGTTCATGGAAGAAAATGTTCTATGATAACAATACTACGAATGCTAAAAATAGTGCATGAATATGTTAGCTTATATAGTATTATTATTTGATATTCGTTATTTATTCGTCGATAAATTTATATTCGTGTTAAGTCAAGTTTTTTGTTAACTCTTTATGATCGACTATGTTCGATCAGAAAATCACAATCTTAATAAGAATTTTGAATTTTTAGTTTGTTCAAAACTTACGATGGGAAAACATTTCAATCTAGGGTGTTTCTCCCTTCTATTTTTAGATGGTGACTCATTCTAGATCCACGCAAATCAACATTTTTGATATGTGGAAGATGGACGTTGAATTATTAGTTTAAGTAAAAATTCCTTACCAGAGCAGCGATCTATTTAGACTGAAGTCAAAAGTTATATGTAGGAGTTGTTCACCGTATTATAGTTGTGACACCAATACTACCAAATTTAGCAACTAGATAGGAGCAATGAACTCTCTTTGCTTATAAGACATGCCAATCACCATCCAAAAATAGAAGAGAGAAACAACCTAGATAGGAGCAATGAACTCTTTGCTTATAAGACTTGCCAATCACCATCCAAAAATATAAGAGAGAAACAACCTAGATAGGAGCGCTATTCCTTGTAAGAAAGTTTTTAAACAAATTAAAATTTCAAAGTTCTTCTTATCAAGTTGGTGATTTATGATCTAACAAGAATGAATCATAGTCTGTCCTAAAAGATTTAACAAAAAAAAACCCGACTTAACACATATAAAGTGGTTGGAAAATAAATATAATAATGAATATCAAACTATTATATCAAATAGTAATAATATATAAATTAATATGTTCATGTGTGATTTTACCATTTTCTTGTATTGCTAGCATATAAGCTTTTCTTTTATGAACTTGATTCAAAATGATAGAGTAGTTACACACATGAGGAAATATTTCGCAACACACATGCAATTAAATTAGTATAAATTATCATTATGTTCTCTTAACTAAGGTGAATTAATGTATGATTCAGCTTGATTAAGAAAAACATAATGGTAGTGTATACTAATTTAATTGCATATTTAGTGCGTGAAAAAAAATGTTTCTTTATGATGTACCACTACGCTATCATTTTTATCAAGTTCATGAAAGAAAATGTTATATGCTAACAATACAATAACAAAATAGTAAAAAACCATACATGAATACGTTAAGTCGATTTTTTTGGTTACCTCTTTAGGACGACTATGATTCATTCTTGTTAGATCATAAAATCACCAACTTGATAAGAATTTTTAGGCGTTTAGATCGTAGTTTTGACTATTGTTGTCGTCTTTGAATTTTCTGTTGGACATTTTGTTGGTTATTAGTTAATTGCATAAGTCAAATTTGTATTCTGTTAATAATAGCTAGTTTTCATATTCTGTCTCATTTTTCAACCAAATAGACTGATTAAGAATTTGTAGTGATTCTTTAAACTCTGTTTCTCTTATCATGAAATTTGTTAGAGTTGTCTTACATTAGTTATCCTTTAAAATGTCTATATAAGCTGAAGTGCTTGATGATCATAATAGTTTTGAGAGTTCTTATATGGTAGAAGAGCAGATTCAACAGAAGGTTAATTTTTAGTGATTAATGGAGTTTAAATTTTTATTATTCTGATTCAGTCTATTTAAATGCGTTTGATTTTTAGTGATTAACATTCATTTCATTAAGTCCATTTGTTTCTTTTAAAAAAAAAAACCTCTTAATGGATCTTAATGAGTCTGAATGATCGACTCTATTAAAATAATAAGTGTTCTTTTCTTGAACAGATTCTCTTTTTCGTTGCTTCTCTGCTGGACAAGTTTCAAGTTTCTTCCTCTTCTTTTCCAACCAAGTATCATTTTTTTTTCTTTGAATAAGTTTTCATAATCTTTTACAAGTATTTATTTAATATTTCTAATATATAAAATATTCTTGGGTGAATTGATATTTATGAAGGACTCTTCTTGTCACAATTCGTTTATTGTCAAAACTTCTTTGGTAGAAGTTATCATTGTTTCTTGAGAAAAAATTATTTGAAAAAAGAAATAACTCATGAGTGATAATCTTATTCTTGAATCAATTGTTTGGAAGAAGTATTTTTTGTTTGGATCATAACTATTATTGACATAGTATTTAATTACAAATTTAAAAAAATATAAAAAACAAACAATCTTAATGAATTAGTGTTCAGACCTAAAAACTACATTTCAATATTCAGACAAATATTCGACATTTTAATCTTAATACTAATCTTAATATTCAGATGCCGCATTTAGATTCAGGCCTCTTAATTTTAACGAAAACAAATAAGGCCTAAATCTGCTTAAGAACCAGACCATATTAGGTGTATAGTACGCAATCTTACCTAATAGTTCTGTCATCCAAAATATTCATTTGTTCAGGTAATACTCCGCAGCATTAGGAATTATGTTATGCTAATAATATTGAAGCAGGACATACATTTTCTGTCACTAAACAGTAAAATCCATTCTTATATATACAAATTGTGAGGATTGGAAGCAAAACATTAGGTTGAAAGTGAAAAATAAATTGTCAATACACAAGTTGTACTACTTATATACATTTTAATTAGTAAAAAAAAAAAAAGCAAGCCAATACCCCTCATCTTTTTGTGAAATTATACTAGTTATTAGAACAACGACAACTATCATGAGTCTGAATAGAACAGAACGGATACATAATATTCGAGTAACAATATCTATTAGCTTAAAGTTGAAGCATATATATAATCGAGTTGATTTAACGTTAAGAATGCACAAAATCTCTTTCATTCCACAGCAACATCAGCTATATGAAACCAATTTCTTTGGAGGAGCTCTACATCTCTTCATCTCTGGATATTGTAACATGTTATAGTAAGTATCATAAATAAAATTAATATTATATAGTTGTATTAATTAATAATGTTAATATATGTTCTAAGTATTACAATAATAATGTTACATATATATACCTTGATTTAGAAGGAGACTTTGGGGTTTGGTGACAAAAACGAGGGCCTTCATCATATCCTTCACATGTGATTTCTCCATATTCATCTCTAACAAACTACACCCGTTGACTTATCTTCAAATACCTATATATATTCATATAAATATAATAAATATATTACGAAAATCAGTAGAGGTTTGTACATAAATTGATTGATATTTGAAAAAAAATATAGTCGTACGAATAAGAAGTGAAATTGATTACATATAATTAATGTAAAAAAAATAGATCTTGACGTCTAACTCAATTCAAATTTAGCTCATGAACGAAGGATATTGCTCAAATCCTTATAAAAAAAACCTTTCATTTCTTTT